>JAQIUX010000289.1:0-10117 GCA_034696965.1 Lithobius crassipes | reverse complement strand
TTGAGAAAAGTTGAGGAAAGATGTCGGATGAGGAAAAATTTAGGAAAGATTGAATAAAGATTGAGGAAAGATGTCAGATGAGGAAAGTTGAGGAAAGATGTCGGTTGAGAAAAGTTGAGGAAAGATGTCGGATGAGGAAAAATTTAGGAAAGATTGAATAAAGATTGAGGAAAGATGTCAGATGAGGAAAGTTGAGGAAAGATGTCGGTTGAGAAAAGTTGAGGAAAGATGTCGGATGAGGAAAAATTTAGGAAAGATTGAATAAAGATTGAGGAAAGATGTCAGATGAGGAAAGTTGAGGAAAGATGTCGGTTGAGAAAAGTTGAGGAAAGATGTCGGATGAGGAAAAATTTAGGAAAGATTGAATAAAGATTGAGGAAAGATGTCAGTTGAGGACATGTCAGATGAGGAAATATTGAAGAAAGATTGAGGAAAGATGTCAGATGAGGAAAGTTGAGGAAAGATGTCGGATGAGGAAAAATTGAGGAAAGATTGAATAAAGATTGAGGAAAGATGTCAGTCGAGGACAGAATGCATGTCAGATGAGGAAATGTTAAAGAATGATTGATGGAAGATGTCAGATGAAGAAGGATGTCAGTAGAGTTAAGATGTCAGATGCGGAAAGATTGAGGAAAGATGTCAGTTGAGGAAATATATCAGATAAGGAAAGATGTCAGCTGTCTGTTTCCCCCAGTTGATGGCTGCCGCAAGCTGGCATTTTGTTGTTGTCGTTATTTGAGCTTTAGTTTCGTTTTTCTACTGCGCCAGGCTGTGGAGATGGAATATTCTTGCACAGTGGAAGAGATGTAATTATTATCACCACATCGTATTTATTCTTCTTCCCTTCTCCTACGACGCCAGTACTTAACGCCGTTAGCCATACATGGTCCATATATGTGCATTTCTCTCTGATCCAGTCCCCGTACAACAAACATTACTCCATCCATTCAAACCCCAAAGACTTCATCTTTTAAATTTGAGTCAAGCCACGAGGCTTCCATAGAGACGAGCTATCCAAGCCCCAGACAGAGACTTTACCGCGAGTAATTAACGAAGATCTTCAATTATAGGAGGGCCCATTTTCGACGAGCTGGGTGCTTCCGTACCAACTCCCTCCCCCTTCCTCCCCCCTTTACTTCCCTCAAACTTCGAATCATTGAAGTTGAAAATCAGAAAAATATGGATTCGGACCCTTTCTCCGGATGGATTCGAGGATCCCCGAGTGCGTGGTCGTGACGTCGGGTGAACGGATTTGGGTTGCCGACTTGACTAGCGTCGTGGTGTTCCTCCGATCCGATCCCGTAGCCCGTAGGCTTAAATCTTCTTGTAAAAGGTTGGTTTTGGGGTTCGGTCGGGGTACAGTGGAGTGGAGTTGAGAAGCAGATGTTGATTTGAGTTTGAGTTGAGTTGGTTCGGCTCGCAAACAACGTCGTGGTCGTGTCTGGTTTTCTCTCTCGCTCTCTCACTGGCTTTCTCTTCAATGGACGGCACGTACAAGTTTCATTCATAATTCGTGTGGTTAGCTTGTTGTCGATCTATACATACGTAACGGGAGTAGTGACTAAGAGAGAGAGACCTATTTCCAACTATTGGAATTTTTAGTTTTGTGTGGTGATGTGTTTGGTGTGGTGTGGTGTTTTGAATTGGTATTTATTCCATGGCAAATGTAATAAATGAATTGTTTTACGATTTATTTCATGGAAATGTATTTGCGCCATACAAATGTTTTTTTGTTTTTTTTTAAAGTCTATCAACTCTAAAATAATGTAAATCAAGGCGAATGCTTGATTTACACCTTAGATAATCTGACCCCTCGTCTCCAACCTATAGTTACTGCTTCTTACAAGGATTTCGTATTCGTTGTATAAAAATTTGTTTGTTAGTCACAGCTTTTTACGAAATAAATCCTGACTAACCTTTCCCTAGGAAATTCAGTGTCGACGGGCGTGCTTCTGTGTTCCCCGGCACTTAATTCAGTAACGAGAAACGCTACAAGATTAAAGCCTTCCTAACGCCAATGCAACAATGATATAGAAAACTCGCATGACATTGTGAAGGATAATGCTCACTTCGCCAACCGTGTGCGTTATCGTCCGACGATGCGTCTTGCTGTCGTCGGCGTCTTTGCCGGTTTGCGGGCCGTGATGACAATGACAATTGCACCTCTCTTCACTCCCTGCTTCCATCCATCGTGCATCTTTCCTAGTACTCCGTAGTTGGCCTTGGTCGCCACACACAGACACAGGGGGTACGCCAAACATACATACACCAGGTGGCTTGGCTGCTTTCTGTTAAAGGCAGACAAGCGGTGGAAAAAAAACTATCCACCGGCCGAATCACCAGCTAAACCGCTGTTTGACCCCGGAAGAAAAAAAAAAGGTCGAAGGCTTGATATCTCTGTTTCACCACCTCCCACACCCTCCCCTCTTCTTCCTCCTTCCATTTTCGTCTGCCTCCTTGCCCGTCACCATCACCCTTCACCCTCATATCGAGTTTTTGTAAATTAATCTCGGCGTAACGTCGTTGAGCATTTATTCTTAGAAAACAGAGCGCATTTTGGGAAAGTCGTCTACACATTTTGCCGGGGATAGCTGCTGTTTTACACCAATTTTTGTGCTATTGTTTGCATTCTTAAAGCTCTATTGTTTGACTGTCATATAGTTCGTGGTTGACTCATGACTGTAAAGCCGATCGCGACTTCCAGGTTTATAAATAATATTGCCACGCTTGTTAAGGTAGAATTCTTCGCGAGAGCTCAAATACTCTTGGACTAATGGCATATTAATTAGTCTGACCCAGTGATCATAGCAGGGTGGTCTGGAAAACATGGAGAAGTCAAGGAAATTGATTTGGTCTGGGAAAGTCAAAGGAAACTCGGGAACTTTGCTATGGCTCAGAAAGAATAACTCGATTGTCATTTCAGAGTGTTAAAAAGGTCAGGTGGATAACTGGATGGGATGGGTGGCAGCCTCCAGTCCCATTTTGGATAGTGTGTGCGTTGTGCGCGTACCGCGTGAGCTTTCGTGACTCGAGCAAAGCGAGCACCAAGGGCCGAGCGGTTAGCGTTGTACTGAGTACAAGAGGTTGGGAGATCGAATCCCGCCCCTGACCAATCTACTACATACGCCACTGTGTGTGGAGGGTGGGGGGAATCGAATCCTGCCCCTCCAAAAATGTTCATAGAAACTGGTGGTGTCATCTGTAAGCCGTATGCAGAACTAGCCTGATGCTTCCTGCCATGTCGTCATAGGTTCTTATATAGTATCAATCATGCTCCTAACCTATGAACCCTTGAGATTATTAACCTTTATCGTACATCCCGTACTTTCCACCATACTAAAAAGTGTGACGATATTTCCTATATCGCCACACAAAAGTTTTCAGTGATGCGATATAACGTTATCGTCACACTTTGTTAATATCGTCACACTTTTTAGTTTGGTAGAAGGTACGATGATACTTTATCACACTTCAGAGGAACGATATCGGGTTTGTCGTTCCCAACCCGAAGCGAAGCCGAGGGTTGGTGTGAACTAATTGTCCCGGGAAACGGGAAGATTGCTTGCAATAAATCAGATATAATTTCTCAGGAGTGTGATATCTGTGACTAATCTGCTGCGTTCACTGTTCTTATTCAATATAAGGCAATTTGACCCAGTGATTAATGTAGCAAAGACTCGTTGAATCCGTGTTCTAGGATAGCATGAACGATGAGTTTTGATTTGATTCTAGGATAGCAACAGACTCAAGCGTTAACCGATGGGCATAGTGATTTGAACACATCCGTAATTCACTACGTATTAAACACATTCGTAATTCAGACCCAATCACACATAAAAGTATTACAGCTCAGTCGAACTTTAATGTAGGCCTACTAAACTGGTGTATAAGTATGACTCCAATAAGACCAAAGCCGCATTCAATTTTGCATTAAGAATGGATTTAACTAAGAGTGCTTCTCATCTGACGCTGGCACCGCCGTTGACGTCAACAGAAGCGGTAGAGCCCTTGCCGCTGTGCAACGCGTCAAAGCACTTCTCACTTCCCACGGTAAGGAGGGCGCAGCCAATAAACGTTCACAATGGGATGTATTGCGAAGACCAATGGGATGTATTGACACGTTTTGGCGTGCTGCGGGCACGGACACTTAACAATTACTAACATGAGAAGCAGCCAGATATATCCAAATTCTCGCCAAACTTCTCCATCTTTTCTTTTCTCTGAAGCCATATGTGTGTAGCTGTCAATAGTCAAGGAGACGGCGAATCTCATCGTGTGGCGTTTCTGTATCGGGCGCCATTGTCGGTTTCTCCTCCGCTGTGGTCAAGCTGCTCCTCTCACGTCACAGCAGTGATCGCCTGTGATTGGCCGCGCAACCAGATTAAAGGACGCAAGCCCAAAAGTTCAGCGAAACCTTGCGAAACAATGACCTTTTCATTGTGTTAATTTCAAGAATTTAGGTTTGTATGGAGTGATAAAGCTAGTGTCATTAATGTCACAATGTGTACCTAATGTCATTAAAAAGGGACAAAATTTCAGAAATCGCTTACGTCTTAATAGACTTTGATTTTACTAATTCCCCCAAAATCTCTTAACGTACCTGACCACCTAAAGACAACATTTAGCTCAGAATAGAATAACCTAACCTAACCCTACCACTGGTGAACTCTTTTTCCATGAGGCTTTATATCCGCAGAGGAATTTTCTTCGTGACGATGCAAAATTTAGTTAAATCCAGCCTTAAAACATACTCGGGCAGAGTTATAAACTTTAAAAAGTTGCAAAATTGACAAGTCTTCAAAAAAGTAACAAAAAGTCAAGAGTGACGCCGTGACAGCCCTGAGTGGGAGAGCCCGGGAAAAGGCTGGCATTTAATCGTCACCAGGTTATATGAACCCTGCTAATAGAGCTGGTGGGCGAATCGTTTGGGTTTTGGTGAGGGCCAAGGAGGCAGAGCAGCTCGTTTCCCGCCGTGCAGTTGGGCTCCTCCAGCCAGCTTCAAGAAGAGGCCACACGGGAAGCTAATCAATGATTATTATCGGGTTTATGGCAATAATCGTCGATCTGCACGGCTTTTGATGTAACCCGACTAATAATAAGGGGCAAGACGGAAACGCTTGTCGGCAACTGACTTATCACGTGGCTTAATCACCAGACGACAGACAAATGGGCCGGGCCAGCCCACCAGCCAAATGACCACGACACACAGGTAGAGAAGGCGTTTTGGGAAAAAGAAAATTGCTTGCAAGGGTTTTCGGTATTACCCGACGGACGAAAGAAAACAAAGGAAAACTATAAATTTAGGGGGAGGGGGTTGAGTTCGGCGGCTTGTTTGCCTTTTGGTTTGGTTTGGGAGCGAATGTTGTGTCTAGAAAGTGAACTAACAATTTTAGCCTAAGAGCTAATAGGACGGTTTGGATAAAGACCTGTAATAACGATTGTTGTTTTAGTATGACAACAATGTGTCGATTGGGTATTTATTGTGAGTATTATTATTGAGTATTAGACTGAAAAACGGCGTTTCACGAACTGTCAGAGGGTATCTTCTGAATTGAAATACTTACGCCTTGAGAAACTGATAAAAGTTCCGAAATTTTGCTTTTAGTGTTTGTATGTTTGACGTGTAGGATGGCCTATATTACTACTTTTCGCTTTGTTTGGGCTATAGTTTTTTCAATTGGGTTGTGAGCGCTAGTTTTTTCATCATAACATCATAAGGGAGTATCTTCATTTCAAAGTAGATCGCAGGATGGAATCCGAGTTTTGAATTATTAGAAAAACGATATTTAATAGGCCGTAAAGTACCTACTAGTCTCTCCTAACCAGCTGGGGACTCCCATCTCTTCCCACAATAACCCAATATTACAATATCGTGTCCAACATTCCATTGTTACCAGACGCAGCTATAGACGCTTGTTGCAACAATCCCAAACATAATTATCATTCACCGGCATTTTTGCGTGAGACAATTTTTTATATTTTTTTTACTTTGTGCGGGATTAAGAAAAAGGGGAAGGAAACGAGAGGATGTGTAAAACCATGCAATTAAAAAAAAAAAAAGTGAGGAACAAGATACGGAAAAACGCCTGGGGGTATACTACGGGAATAAAATGCACGGAAAACAAAAACCTTGGGAAAAAATCAGTTTTATTTTATGTTCCGTAAAATGGGACAACTTTGAACGATGTGGTAATAGTACTCTAAAATGACTCATCTGCAGTAAGTAAACCTGTTTATTAATTGCATCGACGAATGAACTGAACGACTTAATTTAAACGATGAGGTGATTCAGATACTTTTCGGGCTTCAATTTATTTCACAAAAGGTCTTGGAAAGAGTTAAGTATGTTCAAATTTACTTCAGCGTTTGCTCCATTTTGTTTCGAGTGGGTTATAGGTTATAGAGATTAGACAGGATAGGAGGCAATTTACAACATTGGGGAAGGCAGGTAACTTTGCGTTGTGTGCTACATTATCTTCGTTACATTAAATTTCTATCAAGTTTCGCACTTCTACAGTTATTGGCGCATTTTTTATTTAACCCGCAATCGGTTTCCCTATAAGGAAGATTCCTGCATGGAACCTTCTCGAAAAAGACAAAGATTTCAAGTGAGACGGAACATTTCCCCGTCATGTCTAACATAATTCGTGTCGGGAATAAAGGGAACTGTACTAAGTCGGCAGCTGACTTCCACGTGCCTAATTACAGGACGGTCTGACAAATGGGTTGCGCCAGCCCATCGGTTAAATGGACACGACACACACGGAGAAAAAAGGTTGCTCGCATTACTGACCGAAAACAAAGCAAATTACAAAGCGGTAAATTACAAACGAGGAAACAGATGGAAACGGTACAGACGGGCCACCAGGAGTCTTTCTTCTAACTTTTAGGCGCTGCGTTTTAAGTTTATTTATTGTTTAAGATATCATGTTCAATGAACGTAAATGAACAGAAGAAATCGCTGTAAATCGTAGTTCATAAATAGAAACACAAAGCGCAACAGCGAAATAACACTAAGCACTTATCGTGGTAGTCTTGAACTTGAGCAAAGAATAAGTACTAAGTAGGCTATTCGCTAATTGGTGTATGCTATGTCTTAGGTTAACTTTGTTTGTTTGTTGTTTGCTTGTGGGGAAGGCCAAACCCTGAAGTCTGCTGAAGTTTGTGGAGCAGAACTGGGTTTTTCTCCCAATTTTGAACCCAGCAGAAGTAATTTTTGAGGAGTGTAATTCCGCAGGGGGAGGGGGAAACCGGAGAACCCGGGGGTTACCGTGGCTTGTTGCGTTAAGTTAGTTTTAATAGGTTGGTATTAAAGTTAGCTTTTTACAAGTTTATTCAGAGTTCCCACATACCTGGATAATCTGGATGTGAAAAATATGAAAAAATTAAAGAAAGGGCGGAAAAAGTTCAAATAAATTAAAGTCATGGAAAAGGATAGGTAGGAACTAAACTCTGGTAACTAAATTAAACAAAAAATTGAAAAACGAGGAAACAGATGGAAAAGATGAGATGACGCGCGTACAAAGAATGATTTCTGAGGTTTATTTTTGTACAAGTACTATGCATGGAAAATTGCCATAAACGGTTTGGAAAATTTGGAAAAGTTAGGGAATTTGAAAGAAAAAATGTTTGTCTGCTGTTTATTCCATGACTTTAGTTTCGTGCTTACTTTTCTATAAATTTCTTTCCTACAGGCAAGTTTTAAAAAACCTCCACGATCATTGACCTAATGGCCGTGGAATAGCGAGAGGGAATAAAACTAAGTAGGACCGCCGCGATGACGTCACGGAGACAGTGTTTATTTGGCAAAGTGCGAGGCGCTTTTGCCGACACCAAGTGGCTGAGCATGGCCTCATCTGGGCCGTTTGTTTTCATTGCGGGGCATGTCGGGTAAACGAGAAAGAAGGACCCGCGCGTGCATATGGGTCCGTCCAGGCTTAAAGGAAGACCGAAGAAAGACTGAGACAGACGAACTCGCACTCCAAACCACACTCGAGTGGCCGACGGTATTCCGAAGTTCCTCCTTCCACTCCAATCTCCAATGCAACCGTGAAGGGTTCAAATACACATAACGCTCATGAGTGGTATTCCCAACCCACTCACACTGCACACAACACTTGGAAAATAGGAGTGGCCCCTTTCAACCAGAAGGAGGCTTCCCCATTAGACCTTGGAAGTGCCAACCGTGGAAAATGGCGGGAACAAGTGCTTGCAGGTAGTAATGCGGGCAAACAGTTAAATGATGAATTTGAAATGTGCTACAAAACTATATCTACTCGAGTTTGTGTACCCAAGGTCTCTAGAAAACATATATCTACTGTACAAAACAACCTCTGTACCTCTACCTCTGTACAAAACAACGCTTGCCTGCAGTTTGTGGAGGTCTACGGGGAAGCCTCAGTCAGGCTGACGGGGGCCATTCCGATTCCAACGTTACTCGAGTTTTTTTCTTTCATTTTCATTTTTTTCTTTTCATTTTTTAGTGTCGAGTGCGAGATTAAGTTGGGAGTACCACTCATGAGTGTGCGTTTGAGCCACTCGTGTTTGCAATAGTAACTGGAGTGGAGTGAGCATTTCGTAATACCGTCACGTGCTCGAGTGTGATTTTGAGCCTGAGTGGAGCACGTGTTCAAAATAAGGGCATTAAGCGTGGTCCCTGCGATGTTTTATCGCCGACTTACTAATAAGTATATTCCCTGTATGCTTAACGTCCTAGGACGGAGCGCGTACCCTTATGTGATTTGACTGTACGCTTTGCACCTGGAAATCGACTAATAATAGCGCTAGTCGATGTGGCATCAATAGTTTCTCTCTTTTTCGAATGCCGGCCAAAGAGAATAAATAGAACGGAACCGGGAATCAGATCTCCGAACGAAGGTAAAGCCACCCGCCTCCACGGAATGCCGTAATCGCCTGCCCCACTCCACATCCTGTTGGGAGTCTATTTTTCTTCCCCGTTGTTGTTTTCTAGAGAATCAGGCAAGACGCCAATCACCAGCTGATCTGGCTAACGCGATTGACGTCACTCCGTCATGGCGGCGACTTCTTTCCGCAGAACCGTTCTGTCGAGTTTACCCGAACGAAATCTTAGGCCCGACTTCCTTGTTTTTCTTAGTTAGGGGTGCAGATTTTTCAACTTTTTTGGGGGGGAGGGGTGTTCTTTTCTTATTTGAAAATTCACAAGCGGATTGGGAAGTATAGTTTGACATGAAGGCGAATAATAATAAATAAAAAGTCAATTATTAAGCAGTCAATTAAAAGTAAAACTGGTTATAGTTTCTAAGTGAAACCCTTATTACTTTCGCATTGAACATTGCTAACGGAGGGACTAAAGCGTTTACACCTGCCCATCAAGTCATAATGTCGGCTGGAAGGACATTCCAGATCCGTCCAACACTAAGCCAGATTATTTAGGATTTCCACAACATGCTCACCCTGGTTACACACTTTAAAAGGTAAAATAATTTTTCCTTTATATTTAGTGAGAGTACTACAATTCCTAAAAATAACACCATTCACCGAATTACGTTGGACCGATGAACTAGAAAAGGGGCAAAAATGGACTACCGTCTGGTAATGGCCCCCAAACGGGCTTATCTTAAACATCGAAACCAAGTCCTACTTCAAACATTGTAACGAGGTGTGCTGACACGCTTTAAAAAAGTTAAGTAGTTGGCCTGCCGCGCTGAAAGTCGTGTCGCCTCGCTCGCACGTTGCCCCTTCTGTAACTCACACCCGAGTGTCTTGAAAGAACCCCGTTCCTCGTCCCCCCCGCCCCCCTGTGGGTGGGGCGACTAGGCGCCCCCACCCCCCTCTCCTTGAAATCTCTGGTTTTACGAGGCGTCGCCCAGCGCGTTGGCTGTAAAACGGCTCTAGTTTTCAGCGATCCCTGGCCACAGGTCTCGCAAGAGGGCGCTATAACGGGGTCGGGCTTCCTGGGGAGTCCAGGAAATAAACTCGCCCTAGCGAAAAGGGCATATTTTGACGACTTCTTTGAAAACCGATTTGGGGTGGGTGTCTTGAAATAATTCGAGGGAAATAAATGTTGTTGTGCGCTGCCGTGTGTTTGTGAGTGTTTATTTATGTGCTGGCGAGCGCCCGTGTGAATTTTAAGATG
>JAQIUX010000288.1:0-10120 GCA_034696965.1 Lithobius crassipes | reverse complement strand
AAAACCAACCTTCTGAAGTCACACATCGAAATGTGCCCAACAGCAAATATGCGAAAGTGCTTTACTGATACTTCTACATTTACTTTCACCCAAAACAGAAAGTAGCAAACTCTAGCTCACCATCTCTTTCCGTTGGTGTCCGACACTTGGGGCAGGGCTTCGTAATCACTTGAATGGCCGATTTACTAGCAGCATCCCATCTTGCATTGCTTGCTTGGGATGGATCAATTGTGAAAGCAACCTGGCCAACAGAAAAGATTATTTATTTTCCTTTCTTGGTACACAGTACTCTATTTATAAGAATTTTTGTGTTTACTTAAACTTACAGTTGAGCCTTCGGCAACACAATTATTCTCTTGACAGTCATCTAGGTGAAATCCTTGTAGGCAGTTCCTACAAAATACAAACTAATCCACTTTGTAAGTTTGCAAATCACTTGCAGCAGTGGTCAATAGGTTAGGGGAGTGTGCAACACTAACTTATGTGATCAAGGGAACGCGTTTCTCTATACGAATTGATTGGTAGCAGCCATGACCCCTCAGCACTGAACTCTAATTTCACATTAAACACAAATTTCATTAGCTGCCACTGTCAAATGGAAAACAATATAGTAGTACAAGCAAAAAACTTGAGCAACACGGTACATGAAAACCGGTCAACTCAATTGACAAGTGAGTAAGCCTTTCATTGTCAAGTTTGCTTTGTTAAAAAATGGTGAGGTAGGCCACTGATTACCGACAGATGCCCTATGCTGCTATGTATGTTGATTTCATAAAATCAAAATGAAAACCATCTGTTCCCTTGACCAACTTCTGTTACCTACTCCCCAACCTACCTACCACTGCCTGCTATAAAACATTTTACAAACAAGAAAAAACTACTGTGTTACCCCACATCCTTGAGCCCCTTGTTGAACACAAACAACGCGCCGGCACTCCACATCAGGTAACAGTCCGGCACCGCAACCAGGTACTGGACAAAGGACACCGCCGGCTTGTAAAACACACTCCTCCGTTCCAAACCTTTGATATCGGGTATACTAAAAAAACAAAAAATGCATTAAACTTGAATTCTAATACTACAAAATTCTATTTTGGCAATAGTTACCTGCTCTTCGTCAAGAATGCGAAAATGGTGTGTTTCTTTAATTAAAGAGCTTTCACAACCAGCTATAAAAAATAAGTAATTATACAAGTGTTTAAAACGAATGTTAGCAAATACTGTAAACAGACCACTTCACTGGATCTAACCCTTTAACCCTTTTTCATACCTGGACAGGGCAGTGTATAACCAAATTCCGAATCTTGAACAAATTGCCTTTCATTCAAGCGCACATTGCAGTACGTATGAAAACATTCCAGACACATGACATGAGCATCAGCGCATTGGAAAACGAGAACAGAATCTCTAGGAAAGCAGAGATAGACAGATATTACGTTTAAGACTGCGGGAAGAAAGTGAGTCTATTTTAACTATTGGTTAAGATGAATAAACAACGATAAATGAAATTTTTGCTGCAGGAACATAAAACTGAAGGTTACCAAGTTAAACCATCTATCAATTTTTAACAGACTATGTTTCTCCATAACTTAAGTTAGGCTAACAATAAACATGGCACTCAAACGTAACAATCAACAAACAATATTTTAGATGCTGCCGCCAAAACAGAAATAAAGATTTTCCAAATCTGTTTAACGCAAGAGACCGGTTTCTTGCACCCAAATATGAGATAAAAGCTGTAGTTTTAATGTTATTACTACCGCTGTTCACCTAGATTCTGCTGTCATGAACGTTTTGCATGAATCAAGTTTAACCTAGAATAGCACATACTTGGACGTTGCCAAGCTAAATCTAGTCGTGGATGCCATCTACGCAGGGACACATTCAGGGCATTCCTTCGGGAAAGAGGGTGGAAGTCGGCCTTCCAATAGATTCTTCCTCAAGTAGCGAACCTTTTTTACTGGTTTATTTTGACAAAACCCAATCATTGAGGGGGTGGGGGTAAAGAAGCGTTATGGTGCCCCGTAAGTGCGCCACTGAATCTAAGTATATTTTATTCTATTTCAAAACTTGATCAAGGGTGCAGCTCATCTAAGCAGAAATTTAGGCTTGTTCAGTCAGTCACAAGTGCAAACTAAACTAGTTTAAACGCTATCTTACCTTATATCGGTGCATGCTAAGCATGCCACGTCGTTAATATTGGAGCGAATGAGGTAGAGGGCCACGCAGAAATCATCCTCGGCAGAAGGATGATTGGCACACTTAAAGAAGAATTCCTATTAACAAAACATTTATATTTAGCACAACCTGACTTATGGTTTATCATAGGATCCCTACAGACCCACTCTCCTAAATATATTCATAGTGTAAGTGCGCTTAAAGTCACATAGCAACATACCGTAGTAAATTTCCAAAAATTAATTCCCAAATTACACCCATGTTCAGTTTAAATGAACTACCGAGTCTTGCATGCCATAAGTTTAGCTAATTTTGAAGCAGTGTTCAAATTACTATAATCACCCTGAGATTTTTGAAGTGCCGCTAAAGTACCGAGTACACTCCACTAACACAAAAAGCTACCTACACTTTAACACCACTGTACTTGAAAAGGACAAACTTCTAAGAAAAAGGAAAACCAATGCCTTACAGCTGTATCTCCTTGGCAGTTTTCTGACTGGCAAACACCCTTGATTCTTCCAGACTCCAAAACATCGTCCCAATTACACGGATCCTACACACAAAAAAAAAAAAAAATCAACTAATTAATTAACCATCCCAGTGCCTCTTTCTGCTGTGGCCGTAGTAGGCCAGCAAACTGCAATTTGCAACAGTTCCGGATGTTGCGATTAGTCCTACAGGGTTCGTACGCTCTGGTGACATTCAAAATCCAGCCTTTTCCAGACTTAGAGCGCTTAAATTTTCAGACTTTCCATTTCACTGGACCTAGCAACAAATCACTGCCATCACCGGCAATAAAAGCCTCAAACCATGAAAATTTACTAAGTTCAGTTACTTGAACTACAAAGAAATTGTGACACCAGACTATGAAAACTGAATAATGTACTGCAAGTTAACAGAATGAAACTGGGGAAATGAAAGCCAACATTAGAAGGATAAACATTCCCGACTTTTCCAGACTAAAAGTTCAAAATCTCCCAAATTCCAGACTTTTTCAAGGCCTGTAAAAATGCCTTTCTCAATTCCAGATAGCGTACGAACCCTGGTCCTAACTCCTCAGAGAATAAACTGAATTTATCGCCACAAAAAGGACATCGCGCATTTGAAAATGAAGGTGGAAACCTTCGAAGATTTATGCTCTAATTGTAAGTAATAACCGTGTGAAAATTCCCCTTGTCTTTTTATTAACAAAATGACAGGTATTGACTGACATCCATCCGAGCTTTGTTGTAAAATTCTTCGAGCATCGCTGCTTGACACTACTTTACCTGAGACACAGTTAGAGTTCCTTGCTTGCAGATGCTGCATCGCACTCGTAATTTGCCTCGCTGAATGCTGCGGCATGGAGAACTACAATACACGAAGAAACCAGCTTGTCTTTTGGGAGCTGAAAACAGAAACATCGAATTGCATTGCAGACATGGGGTTTGTGATATAAACAGGTGGTTGTATATTAAGTCCTAACTGGTAGCAGGGCTCAAGCTATCAGCAACCAAATCGTTAAATTAAACAGCCATAGACACCTACAATATATTATTGTTTAATACCCGAGCGCTTTCGCCTTTGCAGTTGGTTTTTACAAGCATGAGCCACGATATGAAACGACTTTCAAATGTAGGTAATCCCTATGCAGCCTCCTGGCAATGGACAAGTGCCAAAATAAAAATAAATCTACCTTGGTTCAATATCTTGCATAACATGCCAAGAATTAAAATCGTCGTCGACACACAAACCAATAAAGCTAGAATATTTCTATCAATACCGTAATACGCAAAAATGATTAATTATACGCTCAAGAGTGTTTCTTTCAGACCAAATGGGTATCAACTCAAGTTACCAAACTTACCATACTTACTCTTCTTAATTTAACTTTTAATATTACTACTGGTAAGTCACTGCAATTTTTACACCTAGTCACAACAACAAGAGTAGTTCAATTTGCATGCCACATTTAATTCAGTGGCTTTAAATAAGACTCAATATTAGTCAGTAATTAAAAAAAAAAATGCGTCTATGCTCTTGGCTTTGGCACAGCCACTATCATATAGCTTTGTACTGTACCAAAAATCTAAATTTAAACATGGGCTAGTAATTATTACAAAACGATTTAATTTTTTTACTTTAAGTGTAAGATCCGTAAGATCTATACTTTTCAAGACTAAATGACTGTCCTCTTAGGCTCTTACCATTACTATCCTCGTTAGTGTCTGGTGAAGCAGCCTCTTGAGCAGAGGTAAGGATGCAGTCAGACAAACTTGAATAAGACTCGGCTTGTACTGTAACAGCGGATGGCTTTAGGGAGCGGACGGCATGAATGATGCTCTGATTGCCCAAATCAAAATCCTGAAACAAACATAACAATGTAATTCATCAAACATAAAAACATCGCAAACTACAGGGTACTGGAAATGGTTACACAGTATGGTACAAGACATCACAAACATAGTCAGGCGAGCGCTCGCTCCACCCTAAAAAAGAATACGCCTAGAGATAGTATTTTCGGCATACCAAGTGAAAGTACAAATTACAATTTGTTCAGAATTACTCTCATAAAACCGGTACTATCCTACTTTTGGTTAGGATTACAGTCTTAGCAGACGACAATATATTTTAGGGGGTGGACACGATTGGTACCAAATTTCGCGCAAGGTTTTGGCCAAGCTGGTTCGAATCCAGACTTACTGCATACAATTTCATATGTTGTTAGTTATTTTAGCCTGCACGAAATGCCCCATTTAGGTTATTTCCCATTCCACCTCCAAAACTTAGCCAACTGAGTAATAAATAAAAGAAATCGTTCTAAGTAATAGTTTATGAATAAGAACTCAAAGTCCAACAGCGAAATAATACCATAAATAACGAAAGTACCATACGCCATTCTCATGCACTCACCTCACCTGGAATCGAACCCGCGAAGGTACGATCCCTGAATGAAGACGTGGCGCCTTTACCCCCACGTCCACTCCTCCACAAGGCGTTACATCTTCATCCAGAAATCGACGTAGGGATCGCACCATCGCACATTCAGTTCCGAATGATGTCACTCCGACAAAACGTAAAACTCCAGGGTGTTATTTCGCTGTTTTGCATGCGTTCTTATTTGCAGTTATGCCGTTTCGTTATCTTACCTCGATTAAAACTGATCCCTGAAGTTCTCTGCCAGCAAAAATTAGCTTGATGTCCGATGAGGGAACTCCAATCTTGCTGCTTAGTCGCTCTTTGAATTCGCCAACAGTCCACTTGGGGTCCGTGTCAACGGCGACGCAGGGTCGCGAGTTAAACTTGACATTGATCTGCAATTTGTGCATATCTTCTTTGGACTGGTACAATCCAAGAATTTTCAAAATAGTATTGATCACTCGACTCAAATTCAACCAAAGCGCTTCCAAAACGCTGCTGGACATAATTCAGTGGCTCGTTTGGAAGCGTTCCTAATCCCTTGCTCGACCACCACACGCTGACATGTCAGTCATGAAAGTTCAAAAAGAGAAAAAGCTTGAGCAGAATTGATGAAGATATGTCATGCGCAAATCGCGATAAGGCTTAGGTAATAAAATAACAACTAAATAAGGCGTTTCACAAAAAAATTCCAGAAAAGAAACTCAACTGACGGCCATTTTGAAAAGCGTTCGGAATTCTAATCCAAATAGTCTACGAAGTGGACCCCCTAAACTCGGGTTGGGATTTCCGAACGTAACGAAAATTACGCGATAAGTGCAGGGTACACCGATCAGCTGGATAATAACAAGAGCGGATGAAATGAAAGGCCCAGTAGGGACTGATAATAAAAAAAATAAAAAAAATAAAAAAAAAAGTGAAGAAAGAAAACACAATTATTGTGAAAATTGAGTGTTTCAGTTATTTGGCCTTCGTTTGGCTTACGATCTTTGATGAAACGGAACGATCGAGTTATTCCTGGCATTGGTGCACCTTGCACACTACAGTGACTATGTAAGATGATTCCAAGCCATACAGTTGAAAATTGCTTTTCTCAAGGTGAACTTCTTGCAAAGCTTGGAAAGCTGCGAGAGGCTGAAGAAAAGTTTAGTTGTTGCATTGAACTTTTAACTGTCAATTCATATATTGAGCAAGATCGCTGGTAAGGAGACAAGTTTGCAAACAGTTTGTGATCGAGGGAGTGCGCCGAGTCGAGCTGTCTGTCAAAACAAACCCTGTGCTTTCCGGTCTACTACAAATTAATATTATGAAAATATTATGAAAATTATATCGTGCAAGCAGAAATTAATTATACTTCCACATAATTAGTTATATGGGAAAGTATAATTAATTTGTGGTGCAAGGAAGCTACATTTGACGATGTTTAGAATCGAGATATGATCTTGATTAGGCCAGGCCATGTTTCATTCCCCTGCAGCTTGCTAAAAAATTAAGTTAAAAGTAGGATTCCAGATTATACGAAGCAATTCTGTTTTACTTTATGAGCTGTGAATTTAAGACATTTTTTCGGCTCCTAGATGGCGTTACTTGATTCCGTCAACTGCCGAGCAAATAGCTCGCCGCGCTTGAATAGTTCTGTCGTTTGCCGGCAGAGGAGGGAGCTTACAACCGCTTTTTGAGTACCAGTTGAAGAGTGGACACATGGCCCCGTAACACAAACAAGTTAAAAAAAAACTGGTATGTTTTGGGCTTTTGGAACACATTATAACACTTTAGTGACACCTCCACCCCCTCCAATAACATACCCTAGGACGTTGATTTATCGTCCTAGACGTACGTAACACTGAACAATTTTTCTGGTACACGTAGTGTTGCAGATCGGCAGGAAAAATGTCGTTAGTATGTCGTCAAATAGCTAAAACCTTAATTTTTTTTGTAGGAAACAAAAATTAGCACTGGCTTATAATAACCGCGGACACGTCCGTTACCAACTTGTGGAATTTGCCGAAGCAATTGAAGACTATACTGAAGCTCTGAAGTATGACAGTACGTTAGTACCTGCTTTGTACAATAGAGGCACCATTCATTATAGATTGAGTAAGTCACTTTCCCCCCCCCATGATTTCCATATCTTTTTTTTTTTTAAGTTTGTTAATCTTAAGCTTTTATGGTATTTTATAATAATAATAATAATAAACTTTTATTTCGGAACAATTAGTTCCATTACAATACACACTACTACAGTTCACAATAACTACACTAGTAGGTTAGGCCAACCTAAGTTGTAAAAAGATAATATAAGTTATAAAAAGAAAATGTAGTTACAATCACTTTGAACAATGTACATTCCTGATATAACGTTGCATGACCCATGACCTAATGTTATACTTTAACAGGTTTGTTATTAAACATTGAACTAAAAAGACTGTAAACTTGCAAAAGCATCAAACTACACAAAGTACTCACCTTTGTAATCGCGGGTATGATCGCCTGTATGGTGCGAGCCATAATCATAAAACTGAAGCGATCGTCTTGCCGCAAAAGACTCGTACCCATGAAAGTGAAAATTGCCATTGTATTGTGTAGCACATGTTCCTGTAAACGTGGGAAAAATCAAGATATTAACTATGTAACTAAAGCACAACTATTGAGGAAATTTGACTTGCTAACTATTACTACGCTCAAACCACAGATTCACAATTTAATTGTAAAAGATGTTGAAGCATTTTTACATCAAATAAGAACTCTAAATTGCCCTACGAATTAGCTTACCGGAAACAATTTAGCTATAACTCCAAGCAACAACAAGGCATGGTTGTGTGTTTGTGGATCGCCGGATAATCGAAGGCACTGGACTACCAACTCGACGTTAAGCTGGGATTCATTCAGAATGTTCGATGGAATCGTGTCGCCACCTGCCGAGAGCTTGATGCAGCAATGGTGGATGCAGGAGAGGACAAGTTGCTTGGCGTATTCTACTGGTTCTGGACTTTCCAGCTCCAACAAACGCTTCAACAACACAAAGAGCACGGGAACAAGCAGCTGAGTGTTGCCAATCTTCTTCTTGTTCTGTAGCATCTCGAGAACGCATTCTAAACGACTCCAGTCGCGTCCACTCAAAGGAGAAGTCGAAGGGGTTTCAGAGGCTGGCTGTGATCCCCGTCTTCGTTTGGCTTGACGCACAGACTTGGGCGTTGTACTTTGATGCTTGGCAAACTTCTCGAGTTCTACGATAACTTGGGAAGAGTCGAATGCCACCTTCCTCAGTACACGACTTACTGCTGATTTTACTGCAGCCGATGAACTGTCCACCTATAGTGTTTGAAAACGGAAATATCAGTTAATCTTCCACAAACACAATACAGTATCAAAATTTGATACCTTGTGTAACTTTCTTTGCAGCCAACCCACCTTTCTCACAAGTAATGTGAAATCATATTACCTGTTCAACAGTTAACCCTTGGGAAATTTGCACAGTAAATTAAACTTAAAAAAATTTTAACTACTTACATTCAGGCATTCTGGTTTGACTTTGGTTAGCTGAGCATAGAGGCAATCAAAATTGACCCAAAGAGCCAATCAAATTGACCCCAAAAGTCAAAGAAAATTAGTGACCATCTACCGGTACACCATTAGGTTCATTATTGATTAAACCCATCACACGTCTTGGCCACTTCACACAGAAAACGTTAAACAACGCCAACAAAATAAATATGAAATGTCAACAGAATGTATTTAAATCTATTACGCAGGAAGTGCGCAAAAGAGAACGGTAGATACCTTAAAACGAAAAAGGCCTCTAAAAATGGCTTACTATCATGGGTAGTGGCTAGTGACCGGTGTGTTAAAGAGTTCATAATTTATTTCACACAGACCAAACTAATGAATAATACATAAGTACATTACTATAAATGTTTCGACTGACATCAATTGTAATCCAATTTCTCAATACTATTAATTACATCAACGACAAATTCTAAAAGTATATAAAGAACTATAGCCAACAAGACCATTAGATTACTTACCATCAAATCAATGACGAGTGTCAGAATTTGCTGCTGGCAATCTGACGGCAGCTCAGCATAAAATTCCTTGGTGATCAATTCAAGCGCCAATGTTTGGCACGTAAATTCCGTTCCCGGAAGACCGCTTGATGCTAAGAGACATTTCTTCAAAGTGGAGAACGTCTTATCATTTTTCCCAATGAACAATGCCTTATCCGGGGTAAAGCGCCTCAAAAGGTATTCCATAACATTGCACTCGCTTTGTGTCATGGTTCCAGTCTCCGTTTTCTGAATAAGATTCTCCAAAAGTGGCATAGTTTTCTGCAAAAATTCCTTCATAGAAAATCGAAAGAAAATAAAGTCACAGAAAAAAATTAGAAAACAAGTAACTATAGAATTCCTTTAACCTCATGCAGCTATGCCAGCTATCTACCTTATAATAAACACATTATTTTGTAGTCTTTAACTGTAATTTTATTACTGTACCTCTGTCTTCACCATCGTCAAACACTGTAGAAGGCCTGCACAGACATTCGAAGGCGTTGTCGGGGATGTAATGTAATTGATCAGCAATTCTAGAACTCTCGGTTGAAGGCTTTTGCGGGATTTTCCTTTGACATCGCCAGACATTAAATATGTGCCCAAAATTTGAGGGAATTGGCTAAAACAAAAAAAAAAAAATATTCAAGCTGTAAAAGGTTCATAGAAAATAAACGCTACCTTTCGGCTAATAAATAAAGACTAAAATAAATTAGTTAGTAACAAAATAAGTAAAATAACAAAAAATGTACATGATTTATTATGTATTTGGACTTTCTTGAAGTGATGTCATGAACACTTGCTAAAAAAAACTTAAGTCACTGAAACAAATACATTTTCTCAGGCAACGTAGCGCCAGCTAAAAACACTTTCACAAAGCATTTTTTCCCCAGTCTAACTCAAGGGGTATCTTGCCTATAGTGCTGTACATGTTCCTATAGTGTTGCCTAATACATGTTCCTAGTACAATAGAACCTCGTTTATCCGAACTACTTGGGACT
>JAQIUX010000287.1:0-10135 GCA_034696965.1 Lithobius crassipes | reverse complement strand
ATTCGTAGAAATGACTCAGAAGAACGTAGAGGTTGGATCCACGCCTCCGCCGAACCGGAAGCGTCGCTTCTTCTTCTTCTTCTTCTTCTTCGTCTTTGTCATCGTCTCGATCTGGACGAGCGACAACGATTCTTTCACGCTCATCACGTTCTACGAGACTCTGCTTCATGATGGCGATATACTCGTCGTCCGTACCTCTCAGGCCGTGCATTCTCTTCAGATGTCGATTCAGGTTGCAAAATAACTTTCCGCAACAGATGGAACATCTCCTGTACAACTCGATTCGTCGCCCGGCTGCGAGCAACTTTTCGGAGAACGGACCCATGACTCGTACGGGTTCGGCACATCCGTGAATGTCTTTCACGTGACGCGTCACGTTCATCAGATACTTTCCGCACAGCGGGCATTCCTTTTTACGTTTCTTTAGAATCGGCATCTCGAAAGACCAATTAATTAGTAAGTAAAGAAAGATCCGTTCAAAACGACGAGTCTATTTATATTGTATGTAGTTTCCAACTCGTTAGCCTACATGGAAAATGTTGTCACTATAAAGGAAGAAAGAAAGAAACTCCCTAACTGCTGTAATCCTAAAATAGCTCATGTTTACTACTTTTGTTCGATTTTCGAAATTTGTCACTATCACTAGCTCGCAGCTTTTCAAAACTGAAAAAGTGGTAAACTGCTGAAGCAGCATGCTGAACATATTATAAAAACGTCAAAATACTGCAGTTACTACCGACTTCATGAAGCAGTCCTTCTTGCCACAAGCCATACACATCTGTCGCCGCAACATTATGTAAATCGAGCACTCAAATCCTGCCAAATCTCTTCAAAGTTCTTCTGAAACGCTCCATCATTTTTTAATGTTAGGGAGTTCAAGAATACCACTTTCGAGTAGCCTATACTGCCTCTGAACGCCGATCGACGATGTCTCGCCAAAACAAGTTCGCACTATCCCTGCTGGCAAGCGCGTAGCTGGTTACATTATAAACTTGAAAGAAGACAACATCAAAGATCCACAGCAGCCGCCGCAGACATGCATGCACGTCAGTGATTACAAACAGTCATGACCTTATTGTTCACGCTCGGAAACACAATAATGGGTTCCCAAATCAAAGTGGCGTTGCTTTCCATCACGAAAGCTGGAAGAACATAATTCAACTCATACCAACACTTCACGGCTATGTTACAGGGCTCTTGGTAACAACGGTGTGCAGAGGGTACTGTTTGTATTAATTTGTCACTGGGCGAAGTGTAGCCGCTATTAGCAGATGTACTCCGAATGTTCAAGTGATCTTCCAGCGTGATTATTGTGCTCGATTTTTAGTGAGTGGAATGCCCGTGTGGTAAAACAAGACTACATTTAAATGAAGATTGTTGAACACAATGACAAACGACATAAGACCCGAAGCACGTGGTTAGAAACAGTTTAGGGCGCCACCCGAAAAACATGCAAAATCGCACGTAAACTCGAACGGCAACGTGTACTATTATTAATATTTGAATACTTTAAAAAGTACAGTAAGGCTCACATGATAAAATATTGTAGGTTTGTATATTCAAACACTAATCCATTACAGTAGTTGATCGTTTTTATTGTTGTTTGTTATTATTTAAAATTACGTGTATTGAGATATGCACCGTAATGCTGACAGTTGTGCCGTGTAATCTACTCTACTATTATTGAATTAGGAAAACAAAACAGAAATATCGCAAAGCTGATATAGTATTTGTGTAATGTCTGCGAGGTTTATGATAATTCTCTAAAGGGAGAGAGTTGTTCGTATATCTTATTTCGTATTAAAGCTTTGTTTTTATTAACGATTACGTTCTAATTACATACGTACTCGAATCTTTTAAAATATTTACAAGAGAAGAAACGTCGTTATGATGCATTCCTGCACAGCACCAATCTTCTTCTAGTTTCATCAGAGTCTACTAAGCCTATGGGTCGGGCGATGCGGCTCTCATCCTCTTTCTTGGAGGAGATTCATCGGGATCATCGTCTAGCAACTCGTCGTCGGTCCCGTCGTCATCGCCATTGTCATTATCGCTGTAGTTGTTGCCGCCGCCGCCGTCTTCTTCGTTCAGTTGTTGCAAGACGGACGGATTGAACGACGAATCTATATCCATAACGATGTGGCCGTAGTACACGTTCATCCAAAATTTGAAGTGACCTCCGTGCTTGTTCACGAAGAAGGAAGAGATCTCTCCCGAGACGTCAACGAGATGTCTCTGCTTTCCGCTCTCCGTAACGTACCAAGGTTGCTCTTCGATCTTGGGGATGTTGAACTTTCCGTTCCTCTTTTTCTGCAGTTCCGGATACAACCAGGTAAACGCGCAAAAGTGCTTGAACGGCTCGGTCACTCCGCAATCGAATCTCGTCTTCGTCAAAGCCCTCTGACAGTTCGGTCTGCAAGGTTTTCGGTCGTGGTCCCGCGGCCTGCTCTGCATGGTGAACGAGACGCGGTCGTCCGCGACGCTACTCACGGCTTTCAGGTCGATCTTGGCATTCGTTTCGGATATGTAAGCCAACAACCTTTTCGCCATATCCACGACCTTTGGTTCGTGAACCACGATCCATCCTTTCACGTGATTGGTGGTCATCGGTTCCTTTTGCGTCGTCTGGTCGATGGTCTTGGGAGAGCCGAATCCTTCCAATCTTATAAATTTTAGGGGCGGAAAAAAGTTAAAGAAACTGCCGTTCGTCACCGAGTTACCGATCTCCTTGACTCGCAGCTGCTTCTTTTCCATCATGTCTATGAAGTGAGCGTAGTTGGAAATTATCTCCGCGATGTCGGATTCTTCGGCGGCGGCAGACCCGCCCGCCGCACCACTACCGCTCGAGCAACCTTCTTCTGCCATGATATCCGGTAAGAAAAAGTCCATATCCGTCATTGTGGTGCTTCCTTATTTATAGGGAAAATAACACGACTTGGTCTTCCGTTCGTCGACGAGTTAGCAACGAACAAATCGTTATGCTGTTATCGCGCGCGGAATTCTTTCTTCACCGATCATTCGGTGCATCCCTTTTCTTTTAAAACAAAATAATAATAATAATATATCGTGAAACAATGCAACTAGAGGGAAAAATTTAGAGGAAAGTCACTTTGGGGTCGACGTCGACGTTCATTTCCAAATCCATCAGTCGCTGGTCGTCCAGGTATCTGGTCATGGAAGCTCCTAACCTCACGGGATCGTCGTCTCCGTCTCTCAGCAGGAGGACGTCGTCCGCTCGATTAAACATGAACCGACTCAACGTGGTCGTGGAGCCGTGACCCAAGAGAGCGTCGACGTCCATGGACGAGAGTCCCGCCGCTCCGAAATGCGATTTTCCCTTGCGGAGTTGACCCGTCAAGGGATCGCGAGCACGCAGCGACAATTGATTCGTGGCGTAACACTTCTCGACGGCGCAGTGCTGGGGCAAGATGTGATAACCCAGTTCGTAGATGCTGGCGTCGTTTCCGTATTTCTCGCCGGTCGTGCCGGCGTACACGGGACCCGTGAATGCCGCTCGTCCAAGTTGCAGTAGGGTATCCGTCTCGCCGTGATCGAAGGCGTAGTCCATGTAGGGAAAAGGAACGCATCCGCCGTACCTGTTGACTCCTTCGAGCACGACGGCGCCCGTTTGCCTCTTGAGAAAATTCGGGTGCATGAAGAGATCGGGGACGGCGTCGAATTGTTTCGCGCGAACGTAGGGCAGGTCGACTTCGGGCAGGACGGCAGTGACCACGCCCTTCTGACCCGTGCAAGACACGAGTTTGTCTCCCACGGCGACGTCGTGAGTGGTGGTGACCACGATGCGCAGGACCGAGCCGAATTCCACGCCCAACGAGAGCAGGCGGGGCGTGATCTTCTCTTCGTTCCACGACACTTCGAAAGTCAGACCTCTGGCCATGACTTTGAGCTCGACGTTGTACGTCTTGATGACGTCCGTGTTGGTGATGCGTGCCAGGACCGTGCCGACCGTCAATCTGGCGCCGAGCTCTTTGTCCAGAGCCACCCTCGCCCCACGGTCGAAGGCCACTCTGTAATTTCCGTACCGCGTCGTAAGAAACATGCCCCTGTCCACGGCGCTCTTGTTCAACACCAGCCCGTCCTCCTGATTGTAGCCGTTCACGCACATGACGCACGTCTTGACGTTGACGACGTACAGAGGGAACGAGTGACCGTTCGCCACGAAGGGGGTCTGCGGATAGGCCAGGGACCAGGTGTGCGAAGAGGTGAGGAAGGGAATTCGTGCCGGGGGAAGAATCTGAGCGACCTGACGCATGGCGGCCGAGACGTAGGTGTTTTTAGGGCCGTGATTGTGGTTGGGAAAGGGAACGGGGAGGGTGAAGACGCTCGAGATCCAGAAATGTCGACGGATCTCCCGGTTCGATTCCGAAGGGGTGTAGAACCTGCTTCGCGAATACGAGTAGCACGTGTAGGGCAGGGTCGAGATCAGGAGGAGTTGCGGTCCGGACGAGCGGCGGTAGGCCAGCACCTCCACCAGACCGTAGGCGTCCTTGAAGGCGACGCGCAGCGATCGCACATGGTCCTCGCTGCGAAGAGAGAGGGGGGATCGCCGCACCACTTCGCCGCCATTGATCACGACCAGCAGACCGTAAGAAGAAGAAGAAGATGATGACGGCAAATTTAGGCTCAACGCCCAAGCCCGGAAGAAAGTCATCAGTTCCTCTCCGTCGACGCGTCGAAACGAGATGCGGGTGCGCAAAGTCAGCGCGACGGCCTTGCCAACGTTGACGCTGTCGCTCGTGAAGCAGGGATCCAGGAACCCGATCTCGGTCTCGTCGACGGTGCGGAACTGGTAGTCGTTATCGGTTCTCGTGACGATCTTGAAACACTCGTAAGGAGAGACGAGCGTGTTGAAGTCGTTCGCCACGAGGACGTCCTTGTACCTCTTGGTGGTGGCGTAGAAGCCCCTGGACTGAATCTCCCTGACGCGATTGTGCGAGTACTGCCGGTACCGCTGGACCTGCGGCAGGACCGCCCGTTCCAGGCTGCCGGTGTTGATGCAGGTCTGAAGATCCTTGAGCCGTCGCTTCGGATTCTTCTTCGGATGATTGGAATGGAGACTGTTGAGGAAGAGGCGGTCCAGCAGTCGCGGAAAGAGACAGACGGAGGGATAGAAGGCGGCGTTGCCGAGCGAGCGAAGTCGAAATTCGTACAGACCCAAGGCGGGTTCCTCGTCTTCCGAATGGATCTTGGACTCGTAGGAGAAGGTGAGTTTTCCTCCACCGACCGGATGAGGACGCCGATTATCGATGGTGATCAGCATGGGACAGTAGTAGTGGTGGTAATTGAGCAGGAACGTCGAAGGCATCTCTCGGTGCGCCAGGCAATTCGCGTCGAAGTTACAAAAGACGCAGGGCAGTTCGAACGGGCCCTGGCTGTTCCAGAGCCGAGCGTCGATCCTGTCGTGCCGGTCGAAGAGCCGATGCAGCATTCCGCCCAACGTGAACGGAACGCTCATCTCGTAACCTTCGACGGCGTACGTTCCCTCGTCGCTGCCGCGCGTCAACACCGTCTTCGGGTACTTGTCGAAGACGTATCTGTCGACGGCCGCTCGTTCCTGGTCCACCACGTTCTGGTAAAACGACTGCATCCATCTCGTTATGGAGGACAGGTGATCGCGCGTCCGACAAGTAGGACACTCTTTCGGCTCCATTCTTCTTATCCTTCTCCTCTTCTCTTCTGCCTACTTACGTATAAATATATAAAGACTGAGAGAGAGAATGAATCAAATATTTATTTATTTTTAATCATGGCTTTGAACTCGTACCAGGCCGACATCTTTCGCCAACTGACGTTACCGACTCAACGCAGATCGTGCGTCTTAGGTTTGATGGGCTGCGGCATGTCGCACTTGCTGAGAACGTTAGCCGAGCACGTCGACGGAAGCCGACTCGTTACCGCTCGTCAGCAGCAGCAGTGGGGAGAAGTTACCAGCGACGACACCAATGCCATCATCGAAAGTTTTCGTTTTTTCCTCCGCCCCGCGAAGCAACAAGGAGCCGACTTCCACTTGCTGATCGTCGACGACGTTTTCTCTCTGTCGCTGTCTCAGTTAGCGGCGATATTGTCGCGCGTGACCAATCACTCGACAGCGCGTTACGTGTTCGGAGGCAATCACAAGTTGACCCGGGACAGGAAGGTGTATAATCTCCTTTGGTCGACCTGCCACATCTGTCGCCTTCCCGAAGTCAGCATGGAAAGACGTTTCGAACCCGCTCGATACGGTCGAGCTCTGCGAAGATGGAAGAGAGACCAGAATAAACCTAGCAGCTTCGTTCTGAACTTCGATTTCGGAGGATCGGAAGAAGCCTTTCGCCATCTCTCTCATCCCAAGATAACGGTGGACGGCAGCGGCAATGGCAACGACACGAAAGATTTCGTTGCAGGCATTCCCATCGTCGCGGTCGAAACGCGCGACCAACACAACCTGTACGAAGGAGCCGTGTTCGAATTCAGATGCAAAGACGACGAGAACTACTTCTTGAAGGATCCGACCGCCGCCGACGGCAACAACCTCTTCGTCGTTCCGATAAAGAATGCGCCGTCGTTTAAATCGTTGGAAACGGTATCGAATCTGAGAGACATCCGAGGAACGACCATACCGTACCCCGTCCTGATACGGTTCCTGACATTACCCGTATCCTTACGGTTCGCTTACGAAATCTTCAGTCGCGTGATTAATCCTCATCTGATCTATTACGACGTCCCTCCCTCCATCCTGTTCGCTGGCGACGAGATCGCTTCTTCTTCGCCCCTTCCTCCTCCTCCTGCAATGACTAGGATTCTGAACAACGATAGAAGTCTGGCCGGAGCGGCCGTACCGCTGCATCGTTGCAGCGTGTGTCACGTCTTAGCATCGCGATTGAATCCTACGGAAATCAGACCCCGCGCGAGAATTTCGGACGAACCGTCGGCCATCGACTACCTGTGCGACGCTTGCGCGAATAAATGACTTAAACGTCACAATATTTATTTTCCCACAGAAGGAAAAAAAACACCCGAAGTTCATTCATCAATCCATAGAGGGAGGCGACAGTCGATGAATGCCTCCCGAGATTTACTTCTTTTATTTTCTGGAGTAATAATAGTAGTATAATACCTAAACCTGCAAGATTTCGTACATGGTCAACTAGCGGTAAAGGTAATAGTGAAAGATAAAATAAAACCATCTTCCGATTCTAAATCTTGTGAAAGAAGTTCGTCGGTGAACGATTCTCAAGAATATCTCCTCCTTTTTTCAGGAGCAATAATACTATTATAATACCTCGACTTGCAAGATTTCATAAATGGTCAACTAGCGTTAAAGACAACATTCAAAATCTTGAGGGAAAATTCCCCTTTTTTCCCTGGATCCGTTTCCCACGCATATTCTGACAGATTTTTCAGAAAAACGACCGAGAAGAGTGTGCGATTCCTGGAGAGGCGAACGATGCATAACTCCAATTTATTAAAGACACTGTTGTCACATTAGGTTTGAACTATGCAAATCATAGACGGTACGCTGCGACAAGGTCATGACAACCAAGTGACGTGTTGTATTGGCGTGTACCTGAAGTTCTCGAAACGTTGTTCGTTGTTCTAATCTTAACACGACGCCTGTCGAGCCTCGTGTTTACCCCCTTCGTCAAGCCAGGTGTTAGCCATCGACTACCTGCACGACGCTTGCGCGAATAAATAACTATTTTTTTTTCGATTTCCCAGAAAGAAAAAAAAATATCATAGATTGGCGGCCCAGAAAGCGTCTGCAAAAAAAAATAATAACTCGAAACATTTCAGTACATTCGAATAGAATCCAATACGACTACGGTATTTTTTTTTGCAACACAACATCTCGTCCGAAGTTCATTACTCGCTCGCAAGAGGGAGCCAGTTTATCGACTAGTTCGTTGGCGTGTTTCCAGGTTTATTCGCGTGGCACGCTGCGATCGGGCCTCCATTTTTTTGACTACGAGCAGCATTGACAGACGGGGGTTTAATGATTAGTATTTTGAGAGAGTGAGACCATCGCCTATAGATGTGTATATAACGAATGAAAGATTATAGATGGAAGTCAGGCGAGATAGTGTGGGAAGATAAAAATAACTTTATTACAATTACAAGATACACTTCTTGCAATCCTCGAAGTCGCAATGACTTATGTGAGTTACAATAATAATTATTCATTAGTCTTTTTTTTAAAGTATTCAAAATAATTTTAATATTTTCGGCTCACGGCCGAAACATGACGATCGCTTGGATCTAAATCCAACAACGGGAAGGAATGCATTTACCGGCGTCAGTTTATCTGCATTGGATTGTGCGCGGTACGCAATGTACAATAACTCAGTGCAGAAGAGGCCGAATCGTTCATATATCTCCCCAAGTCGATTTTGGGAGTATGTTTCTCTCTGTTAATGACAGCCATTACGAACTTTTGAATCGTTCGTATAGTTAAACTCTTTTTATCCAGTCCGGCCATCCCTAACACATTTTTTATGACGCAGGGTATGGTGATAACATCCAGTTTACTCTCGGGTTCTGGAAGTACAAATACATTCTTTGACCTTGTATTGTTATTCCGGTAATGAGCGATGTAAGTTGCAACAAATTTGTGCAACTGGCCGGTGAGATACAGACAAAGTTGTTTACGGCGATGAACAACACGAACTAGATAATCCCCGTCGGAACAACACTCCGCTCGTTGGAAATCTTGAATAGTCATTGAAAGTACGGCCAAAGGTTTCGTCACATTTAACAGAACAGCTATAAAAGTTAAATGATTCCGAATGTACGCACGCTCCCACGCTGACTCATGCAGGAAGAGGGCATCAACCAAGATCTCGTCCAATTTATGGATGTATTCGCTGTCTAGGTATTGATGTATGATCGACAGACATTCTCGAAAGGGGTCCGTGGTGGAATGTTTTGCGACGGCATTAGAACATTCTGCAAAAGGAGTAATCGTATCTACCGATGGATCATCGTTAGATCTCTTTGTCGCCATTATTTCCATGTAAAGGTCGTTCGTCTTTTCCAAATTATGTTTGTCGTGAAGGTGCCTCCCCAAGTTGCCTACCAATTTTCCTTTACACAAGGAACATCTCTTATATGTAAATAATACCTTTTTCCCCGCGTTAAAGTGGAGCTGTTCGGAGAAACGATTCATAACATCATCTACCTCAACCTTATTATATTTGTGACCATCACGAAGGTGCCTTTTGATTTTGAATATCTTCTTATTACACAGCGGACATCGAATTTTTCTCGGCATCCTGACGATCCAACTAGAAGATCCGATTCTTTATTTATATACAAAATTAAATAGGAATCGGTCAGTTACTTGTCATACGGGAAGAACAAAATTTATCGCTTAACGTTTTTCGAGTATTCTTCTTCGCACATTACACCAATGCAGTATTTTCTTTGTATTTATTCTTCTTCTTATGGTATTATAGAAGAGAGGAAACAACCTACTGGTTGTTGGACAGGCTACCGTCGTGAGCATTCAGACAGCCGAGAGAAAAAGACGAATCATCAAAAACCAAAAAAAAATAAAATTTCGGAAACGTCCCTTTTCGCAAATCGAAATTTTTCGACTTCAGACCTTCGTAACCTCTATTGTATTTATTCTTCTTCTCATGGCATATAGAAGAGAGGAAACTACCAACTGGTTGTTGGATAGATTACAGTTGCGAGAATTTCAGACGGCAGAGAGAAAGAGACGAATCATCAAAAACTAAAAAATAAAATTTCGGAAACGTCCCTTTTCGCAAATCGACATCTTCAGACCTTCGTAACTTCTACGGCATTACACCAATGCAGTATTCCTATTATATTTATTCTTCTTCTTATGGCATATAGAAGAGAGGAAACTACCTACTGGTTGTTGGATAGATTACAGTTGCGAGAATTTCAGACGGCAGAGAGAAAGAGACGAATCATCGAAAACTAAAAAATAAAATTTCGGAAACGTCCCTTTTCGCAAATCGACATCTTCAGACCTTCGTAACTTCTACGGCATTACACAAATGCAGTATTCCTATTATATTTATTCTTCTTCTTATGGCATATAGAAGAGAGGAAACTACCTACTGGTTGTTGGATAGATTACAGTTGCGAGAATTTCAGACGGCAGAGA
>JAQIUX010000286.1:0-10139 GCA_034696965.1 Lithobius crassipes | reverse complement strand
ATAGAATTTATTTAAGTACGTTCCGTTTCATCGGTATATTTTATTCAAAATTGTGCCCTGTGAAACTCGCGTCTTATTTTGATTCTGCGTCATTGTGTTTTAATTTTTATTTACAAACTATAGCTAGAAAGTGAACTTTAATTATAGATTATTACTAGTTTGAGTTTGAAACCCACCCAGAAAATACCGCCAAAGCTGTTCTACTGCATAAAGAAAACTGTTATACTTCAATTACATAGTATCCATTGTACTGGACCTATAATATATGTTATCGCTGCTTCGGCTTATTTTTTTTTACTTATCCGATAAAACAATCTCATTGGTCGGACTCGATACGATACGTTTCAATAATATATTTTTTCACTCGAATATCTTCAAATTTGATTAACGATAGCGAATAAGGTTTCTTTTTTAAGTCATCGTTGAGTTGATTGCGTCGCACAAATTTATGCCCTGCAGCGATCAGCAGCAGCATTGTACGAGCATTGTATTAATCAAGTTTTAGTTGATTACTTTGCTTCACCGGAGAAAAACACAGGATTAAAAAAATATTTTCCTGAAGCTATATCATAATGAATTTTAAAGCCGTACAAGAAGAACGTGGTAGCAGAAACTGCAACATGAGCAAAATAAGTTAAGGGTAAAAATGCTTTGTGTTTTTTTTTTTTTTTTGGTGATGTACGTCGCGACAAAAGAACTCGACGAACCTGGTTACGTTTGCTTGTGATACAAACACGAGTTGTGCGCAGCAAAAGTTCCGTTAATAAAATCGATTTTCAGTTGTTTGTGGACGTCAAACATACTGCCTGAAAAAAGGGCTGGAATTCAGAAAAAGTTTTATTTTGTGTGATTTGCCAGCGAAAAAGTAAGAACATTTCTGAAAGCTCGCGGAACCTTGCAAGGCATCAATAAGGTTGCTACGGGTAATTTTCTAAACTTCCTAAACTTCCTTACTATCCTTGTTGTCTTTATTTTTCTTAATGTGTTAGTAAAAGCAATTAATTTAACACCAATTTCTAACTATTATAGAATTTTTTTCCTTTTTTTCTTTTATACTTTTACCCCATATTGCCTTCTTACGATAAAATGTAAATGGAGTTAGAAGGTGATCTCATGCGCCACACGCGGGCATCAGCTTGCCATCAGCTTGGCATCAGCTTGTGGAGCTTGGGAAGTGGGAACCCACCCTCAGAATGTAGTGTTTTCATAATTTTGTCTGTGAAATAAATTCTATTCTATTCTATTCTATTCTAAATCCTAAACTTTATATTTTTGCATGGATAAACCTGGAGATTAGTTTTTTTAGGTGGGAAAGGGAGGAACGTGATGTTTCATGGCGGTGAAATATTTGCACCCCGGCATTTTACATATTTTCTGTCGTTTGATGATGTGATGATGTCGTTTGATGACGCCATAGGTTCTGGCGTCAACTCAGATGTTGCATTGCCAGTGCGTAATGTCTGATACCTATTTGAAAGGAACTGATACCTATAGAGATGATCCCAATGGTCTTCTACTCCCGGGGGGCTTAGTCATCTGGATTATGGCACGTAAAGAAACCAGTGTATTCCTGTAGTGAAATTGTTGTTCTCCGTCGTGAGAAGACCATTTCCACTTGAACTCGACGTTGCAGTCGTAACCTTCCTAAACACACAGGAAGAAAATTCGTTGTTTTCCCGACGTCAACAACAAGGTAGGCGTGGCAGAGCGAATTGCAAGCGCCATACGATTTGTGCCTTCCGTCTGATCCAGTCGGCAAAGTGCCAACCCACCTACGCAGGGAAAAAAAAGAAAGAAAAACTGCCAAGTTAAACGTTTCCAGTTTTTTTTAGTACACCTTTCCTCAAGCTGCCAGCTGACGCCGTCCCTGTCTATCAAGGATTCCAGACTCAAATTGGGCTCCCTGGAAGTAAAAAGAATATTTTGGAATAAGCAAAAAACGATAAGGATTTAGAACTTAATGGAGATGAGGATTTGCGTGCTTAGAATCCGCTTAAGTTTGCTTAAAATATGAAGGAAAAAAATTGGTAGCTGTTTAGAGACAGAAACTAGTCGGTTCCTATTTTGCATTGACGTCAATTTGATGCAAGAGGAGTTAATAATATAGTTATAAGACAACGGTAGCCTATATGAAAGATGTTCCTCTGCATACACGAATTAGCTAGGCTCCATGTTTCGTGCTAAGAAGGACATTCTCTAAGATTTCACGGAACGCAAACACGACGACCAGTAATTCATGTATGGTATTAGATACTTTTGGTAAATATTTGACCCCCAAATTAACAAGTGATACGTCTGCTATAAGGACAGTCAATGCGTGAAAGCCATGTCAGTTCATGCCATAGATGAGCATTTTCACTTCATAATTAATAATCACTTCATAGAGCCAGAGACGAAAAATATAAAAAGGCTGATGATGAATGTTTGAGACTATCCGTGATTCGGGATGTCTTCAATACGCAATAACAAGCTAGTTGGCGCTTATGGTATATAACAAATCGAGCATATTGTGTGCACATCATGCATTGATCCCGGAAGGCTATATAACATGTTTATTCCACGCAAATAATTTATTCGCTGTATACCCGTGTTCCAAGAGTTTTATTGTTTTTTTCTTGTTTTTTCGTTCAGTTTCTATAAAATCTTTCTTGCTTCGGTATATGCATTCCCTTTTCCCTCTTTGTTGGTTTTCTGTTGGTTCCAACGCTGCTTTTTGTCTGCTGGTTCCAATGCCATTTTTTCGTTTACTAGCTCCAATGCTGGTTTTTGTCTACTGGTTCCAACGCTGGTTTTTGTCTACTGGTTCCAACGCTGGTTTTTGTTTACTGGTTCCACACTGGTTTTTGTGTACTGGTTCCAATGCTGGTGTTTATTTACTGGTTCCAACGCTGATCTTTGTCTACTGGTTCCAACGTTGGTTTTTGTCTACATCGTTCCAATGCTGGTTTTGGTGTACTGGTTCCAATAGACAATGCTGGTCTTTGTCTACTGGTTCCAATAGACAACGTTGGTCTTTGTCTACTGGTTCCAACGCTGGCCTTTGTCTAATGGTCCCCACTCTGGTCTTCGTCTACTGGTTCTAACGCTGGTTTTTGTCTACATGGTTCCAATGCTGGTCTTTGTCTACTAGTTCCAACGCTGGTTTTTGTGTACCGTGTCCGAGTGGTGGCGCCCTCCGGGAAGGTTAAGTGACGAAAGCCAAGAACGTTCCCTGCGCTGACCAAAGTTAAGCTTAAAAGGAAGCTTAAAACGGTGTCTCTTCGTTGGGCCACGGCCTTTCTCCTTATCGGCTTCTCTTTATCGATATGTATGCGTGTAAGAGTGCGAGAAGAGAAAGAAGAGATGGCGTGAAGAGACTGGAAGAGAGACGATTAGGGTTGGCGACAGCACGGACGTGATCTCCCTGCATCACGGCAGCCAGCAAGAAGAGGTCTTGCAGAAAGAGGCCATGATAAGAGGCGACTGGCAGTCACGTACTCCATTTGACCCGCACGCACCGCTTCCCTTTCCCTCGCCCACAAACGCGGCCTGTTCGGGTTCCTCCAACCATTGTAACTTCCGTTTGTCATGGTGCTAAAGGGTTTGCGGCTGTTCTGGCAATGGCGTGACTTTTCTCAGCCAGGGACGGAGTCTCTTGCCTTTGTTGGGTATGTTTTTGGGAAGACCCTGGACTTAAAGGGTATCGAATATTGGGTTGCTAAACTATGATTTCAGGTAAACAATAGCCTATTTTGTGATTTAGAAATAAACAACTATAAAACTCTTCATAAAACTGTTTATCCTAAATGTAATGACGAATGAGCTGGGTGACTGAGATCTCAGGGTGACTTTGAAATGAACTTTCACTATCCAGGTGTCCGTTTATTTCTCGGCAGAAGGTTATTGACGGATAGTTGAATTTTATTCCTGAATTGCCTTTAGTAACACGGACGAACAAATATATTATCCTGAGTTAAAAATTGCCCCGATGTACGGTACAAAATTTGTTAGCTAAAAGAAAGAGCATATTTACGCGACTTCTTCTATTCGTTGGTCATATACCGACAAGTTCTGGTTTCTTCAACCATTGTTTGGCAGAACTGCTATTTTCCTTTGTATTTGGGAATGGTGTTAAATGGGTTGTGGTGCCAGGTTCTGTTCTTACATTTGTTAAAAGGCACCCTTATCCCATTTTCTCAGTTTTGATTTGGTGGCTTGTGGTTTTGATGGGTGGGAATAAGCGGTGGTGATGAGCACCAGCCTGGTTGTTGGAAGTTCAGCGCCTACGAGAGAGGTGAATAACTGGATGGGTGGCAGCCTCCAGTTCTGTACGGGGTAGTGCGAGAGACTACCCCTACTCCTCAAGCATGGGAGTTATTCAGGGCTACTTTCGGTTTCCTGTCACGATCGGAGAGTTTCCTCCGGGTTCTCCGATTTACCCCTCACTCTGCGGAATTACACCCCCTTCAAAATACTTCCGTTGGAACCAAAATTGGAAGAAAAAATCCAGTTGTGCTCCACAAGCTCCACGAGCTTCTGCAGTCTTAAGGATTTAGACTTTCCAACAAAAGTAAACAAAAATTTCAAAATTTAGTTCTGCTGGCATAAAAAAAATGAATTCCTACTCTCGTGATTGCCTTCTTGATATTCACGAAAAGTAAAATGGGAATACCGTAGTCCAAATAGCGTCCCTGGTCCTGCATTGCGTCTGTCCGTGAATCGGTGGCTAGGGGCCATTTTGTTTTCGTCTCTTTGCTCGTCCATTTTGCGCGCCCGTCCCTCCGTGGTCTCTCTCATTATGGATTCAATGTCTTTGTCAATAGCCATCATGAGTTTGTGCATGCGGGGACCTCTCGCCCAGGGGTCATTAAATATTTATCTTTCTTTCAACTTAACGACACGCTACCATGGCGGTCACTGTCACCACCACGCGCTAGCCAGCCAGCCAATACAATCCCGCGCTTTTTCTGAGGAGCCCAAGAATGCATTAAGGGGGGAGTCTCGCGTGCCACTTTCATGCATTATCCAAAGGAAATCTCGACTTCTATCTTTAGTTAGCTTTTAAAGGGGAGATGGGGTTATCGTTTGACGCTTGTTAAAGACTGGCCTGGAATGTAGCAGACGTTCTGAGCTTGGAGGATTCGAACTTTATGTTGAGGCCCATGTGCTACATTGACAGTTGAAACAGCGAAATACGCTGCCGTATTATGTATTTATGCTTCATTGTAGTGAATGACCTGGATTCGAACCAGCGACAAAACGAACCCGAGATCATTCAGGTCATGTCACTAAATATAGTTTATAATTGGAAAATTGGAAAATAAAAAGTGCGTACTGAAATTAGACTTGAGACATTGGCAGAACGCACTGCACGGATCAAAGAACAGTTTATATTTCGGGTAATAAATATGTTGTCCCCATCTTCAGAACATTAAAACTAAAACTTTAAAAGACGCACACAACCACTGCTTCACTCAACTGCCATGTTGGAAGCCTGAAGATAAGAGGATAGTTTATAAGTCGAATCCAGGTCAGGGCACTACAATGAAGCGTAAGTACACGGTAATGGCATACAGAATTAATTATTAGCTATATTATTTCGCTCTTGTGCTTCGTTTCCTGTTATGTACTGACGTTACTTACAGCGATTCATGATTTATTTACGTATTTATTTATTTATTTATTTATTTATTTTAATGATAAGGATCGTACTAAAAGCTAATTTTGTAAGTACAAATTGACGGAATTGGCCTTTAATTTTTTTTTTCAAGTCAATAACAGCAGGCGTTAACATAGCAACCAAGTATTCTTCAATATGGCCATCCGCCAGTTCTGCATGTCGAACCCGTGCTTACAGCGCCATCTCTCAGCCACCAGTTGGAACTAAAGGGATGCCAAACCTTGCTGGGTCCATCCACCAATCAACCCTAGCAGCAATCCTTCACTGCCAACAAACAAACAACCCTTCCCTCCCTCCCTCAATATAAACCCAAACCCACCACACTTCCTGTCTGGTCCCTCGCAAAAACAAGAGGACCCGTTTGTATAGATAGACCCAAGGAGGGGTCGTCATAATTATGTCTGGGTTCTGCACGGAAGCCGGCTTGTACCCGAAGAGTTAAAGGACCCCCTGAGTCCAACCCAATGCAAGCGGGATAAAACAAAAAAATCTATACCAGTCCTCTTTAGCAAAGTGTTCCTGTTCTGATGAATGCGTCCAGTCCAGACACACGTATTAAAAAAGTGGAGATCAGTGGTGGCCACACGCTTCTAGACAACAATGAGTGGAACGCAGAACTGCGTGTTAAGAGGGTTGGGCTGGGAGGAGGGGAGATACCTGTATGGCCTACATACAAACAAACAAACAAATAGGGACCAGGAGCAAAGCAGACAGGAGAGAGAGCCATACATCACCCCTATGGGCTTGACTTACATCGTAAAACAATGCACATAAAGACAATGATGGGAAATTGTTTTCTCGTTAATTTTTTTACGGAAGTTATGGCAGCAAATTTTGAAATCAGGAAAGTTAAGGCAGATAATTTGTAATTTACTAATGTGTTTACAATTTGTTCACGGGATTAGAAAAGTTGTGCATTAAAAAGTAAAGACTGAGCCGCGTAGTGTTGAAGACTGATTGCATTGACCGACATCTAACGGCAAAACCTGTAAATGCTCAAAGTTAGGCCTACCGAGCGCGTATTGTACATCAGCTGTCTTCATACAACAAAAGGGATCACTCCGCTGTGATCAACTAACACAAGACAATATATGAAAGATATTGCTTGAATGTTTGCTCACAAACGACATGGGATGGCCAGTGACGCCAGTTCACATGATTCCAAGCATTTTTCGTACCAACCCGTTCACCACTAGGGAAAAAAATTTACTTCCAAACCAAAAATTTCTTTAAAAACATTGCGATCTTAAGAGCACATTAACAAGAAAATTTGTAAAGTTTACGCAGCAATCATAAAACAATAGACGAATATTGTGACACAATAGGCGGCAAATCGCATCCAGGTCTGTAGAGCTTCTTGTTTCCCCTTCAACCCTTTGAGTTTGTTACAACAAGAGACTCAAAACTCCACACTTCCCCTTTAAATTTAAAACTCCATCGTAGCAGAAATGGGAAGTCAGGTGGTGCATCAACACAATTCCAGGGAAATCGGCCCACCATGTCATTACGAACAAGTTTCTAAAGGTTATACTCTTATTATTTTTTTAAATTTCTTACTGAGGGACCTTTCCATCACGGCGGGCATGGACGAAAGAAAGGGGAAGGGGGTAGCGGGGGTCGCCTAAGGGCAATTCCAACCCCAAGGTTAGCGCCATTTTTAATGAAAAGTTTCTTGCGGTTACACCACCTGTGTCCAGCCAGCCAGGCCGGCCAAAAGGATGAAAGCATGTTGGAGTTGGGGAAAAAAAAAGACTTGGAGAAAATAATAAGAAATATGCATAAAAGGATTTTTCGAGGAGTGGGAAAAAAGAAGACACGATACAGGATTTCACGATAAATAACTCGAAAATGCTTGACGGGACGATAATTTAAAGTGTAACCGCAAAATAGGACTTGCGTTGTTCTGGATTTTTTTAAATAAATGTTATTTGTATTTATTTATCGTGTAAATGCAACAAAACTGGTTCAGCAAACGGACCTTACAAATACAAAGCTATAAATAGTACGCGAATTGCGTGTACACTTTAAAGATCAGAAAAAACGATTATTAATTATTAGAAAAAGACACATAAAACATTACAAAAGAAGACTGAGCTTAACCAAAATAAACATTCATTATTACGGTCGCAGTAAATATGATCAAATGCAGGAATTGTTGTTATAAAAAACGTTGGAATAAGAGATTCTAAAACTACGACAAAGTTTAGGAACTTTGGTACGGAAGTAAATGCAACGTAAACGTCGATCGAAATTAAAACAGGGTAAAGGTTCAGCCATATACGACGTTGGTGATTAAAACATATATTTCGGAATGGCAAGTCTTCGGTCCTTAGTAAAGGTCAAATATAAATAATAAAAAAAGTACGAAAGCACGTGAAAAGCACGGAACTTGTTGTGTCGACCGTGAAAGGCAGTAGGATTCTGTCTCCTAGCTTCCTCATGCCCGTTTCCTGTGATGTGGTGATGTACCATCCTTACGAATCAAACTCGGCAATAAGAGCCAAGTACCGTACTCCATTGCCTCAGTTTTGCGTGATTAGGTTTCCTCGTAGCCTACCATAGCAGTGTGCGCTCTTCCCCGCAAATAAAATACCTATCTACTCTGCTGATTCTGAACAATCAATCCTAGCTTAAAGCAGAGTTCAATATTGTACTGTACTCTGTCAGGCAGCACAGTTTTAAACGAAATCCAGGAACAACATTCGGATTCCCTTATGCGGCAGTAGCCATGACTTCCCGTTGAGCCATTAGTAGTGTCGGTCCAGGTAATTAGGATTGGATATTGGGTTTGACATGATGTAACCTGAGGGATAGAAAGGGGGCGTGGCCATGATCCCCCTCCCCCCTCGATATGCAACCCACAGCCCCGTGGCTACGGAACAAAGCTTCTTGTTTGGGGCAAGGTCTTTGAAAGAAGCTTCGGGGAAAGCCAGGAAAATATGGCCTTAGTTTTGGAAGAAGGATCGTGCCCCAAAACCTAACGCGCTAAAAACATCGGTGACAAACCGTAGCACAACATTCAAGGGTATAAAGCGGAAAATGGAGAAGTAAGGGTGGGAGTAATGAAGTCACGTCTTCACCTTGGTAACGAGCCTTCGCGGACAGTTTATTTATTTTGTGTATTACGCTGTTGCGTCTATAAAATGCGACTATGATTTACAATGACTTATTGGATTAATTCAGGTAATTTCATATTTAGTTATTTTGCTACTGTTGCTTATTTCCATTTTATCCAATTCTTCTGCAATACATGAGAGTGTCTTCATGTTTCCGAGTTTCGGCCTCTCTACGACTGCTTAACCTTCCTCTCGCCTGAAATTGTGCATTTTTATACTTTTGACATTTTGCAAAGTTCACAAGCGTAGCTGAAAGGGAGGAAGCTCACTCATCTCATGCGCCCGCCGAGTTTATGAGTCGGCGTTCTTCGTGACCAAAAAGTGAGCGTGAACTTGAGGGTTAGCGCCTGGCTTCTGGTCATCCCTCGGGGAGATGAGGCACGACGGACTGACCATTAGCCTGCCTGATGGCCATTGAAATTCCTGGCTGGGTGAATGGGATGGATGACAGAGGAAGAACCCACCGAGAGAGAGGTGACCGTCTTCGCCCTCGCCCTGTCTATGGAACGCTGATGAGGATTGTAAGACAGACCACTAGGGTCCACTTATTATTGAAACTTTTAAAATATATTGAAGTTTTAAAATGAAGATGTGCGTGCATCTTCAAGATTTTACGGGATCTTGTAGCGCATAGAATATTGTAAAATTTTATGACCTTAACATGATTCTGCAGAATTCTTGCATGATCACAAATTCTAGCAAGATACTTTTTCTTTCAAGTACATTTTAATTTCAGTAATAAGTGGAGTGGCTGTTTTAATATGTAAATAAACGTAAATAAACAGAAGAAATTGCTGTAATCATAGTTGATTAATAGGGACAATCTTAAATAAACTAAATTAACAGTCTAAACTAAAGTCATTTAGTAAGGATTAAGCTGCATTCCCACAGGCGAGAATGTAGCGAAAACGCGAGCATAGCGTTAGGCATACCGGTCCACATGAAAGCTGATCTCTTATGCTAAAGTAGAAATCGGTCACTACAGGGAACAATTGCCTTTTCACGAACCAATTCATAATTAACTATAATTATTGCATCACGGGCAATGATTCCAACTAATTGTTTTACAACCCCGAGGTACTCATCGAGGTTTTTTGTTGTGTTTGTTGTTGTTTTGTTTGTTGTTTGTTTGCTGGGATGTCTAAATCCTTAATTCTGCAAAGCTCGTGGAGCTTGTGGAGCAACGGATTTTTTCTTCCAATTTTGAACCCTGCGGAAGTAATTTTGAAAGAGGTTGTTATTCCGCAGGGAAACGGGCAAACCGGAGAACCCGGAGGAAACCCACTGATTGTGACTGGGAACCGAAAGGAGTCCTCAATTAGTCCCATGGTTGAAGAGTAGGGGGTAGTCTCTCACACAACCCG
>JAQIUX010000285.1:0-10142 GCA_034696965.1 Lithobius crassipes | reverse complement strand
ATGTTTTTACGCGTTTTTTTTTTTAAAGTAGTTTTTTTTTAAAGTGACAAAATACACTATCAACTCGGTTTACTTGGGTTTAAAGTTTAATCACTGAGCCATCGCATGTTCAAGACCTTGCTTTTGGTGTGGTGTTGTCGACGTCAACATGTTTTTTTTTTTGCTCGCACCGGGCCGTTCAACTTCGACGTACGACCCTTTTTGGTACGAGAGCAATGCATTACGACACAATTCGTTCATTAACATGCTGTTCACATGACTATCTTTTTTTTTTTTTTGAGTTTGGAAGGAGTTTAGCTAGGTATCATGCTTTTGCTTATTTACATTTATTAAAAAAAAAAGAACTGGTGGCAGTGGTGGGACTGATGCGAAATGCGACTGGTATTTTGAGTTTCAAATTAGAAATTTCGAAAAGGTTGATTTTTTTATACGACTGCTATTTTGTTAAACCACAAATTTTATTAAAATTTTAATGCCTTTTACCAGAAATGTGTAGTTTGTCACACCGCATGTAGTCGCTCACCGTACATTTATAAGCAGAGATACAAAGGGGTCACCAGTATTTTGCAATACACTGTATAAACTTTTTAATTTTTTTTTTCTTCTTCTTCAGAACAATATCTAACAACAACAAAGACTTTATTTATTTATTAAATGCTCATAACAGCACGTGACAGAGATTACTAACATATACCACCAGGCAAGCATTGGTTTTATTTAATGCATTTATCTTTAAATATATTTTATAACGCTATTAGTGTTTATTAATTTTTAGCAGTTATAATCGTAATTATAATAATGGTAATAATAATAATAATAATGACAATAATTATAAAATCTAATAATAATAATAAGCTGCCGGCAAGCGTGAGCATGAAGCTAAGGACACTAACGCGAACGTCCAGAAGTCACGAATCAGATCATCGACTAAACGTTCGTAATGTGGTGTCCATTGCCAACTTTAAAGTTTTGCTTCCGTACCTACAAAGTCAAACTGCTTGCGCGATAACATTGTTCCGTCAAGAAGACTGGGTCGACATGGAAAATACAACGGCATGAAACAGTTTTTTTTTTTTTTGTCAACAATTTTTTTAATTGTTTGTGGAGAATTTTTAGGTTTTTTAAAAAGGTTTACAAGATACTGGGTAAAAAATTTAAGTTTTGCATTCATTTCACATCTCCAATTTGTTTAATGACGCGGCACCCTCAGCAGCGCCGTCCCTAGACAAACAGTCTATTTTACGACGGGAAATTTTTTTTCGCCTTACATTTTAAAGTGACGTACATTCTTTTCGTGTTTGTGTACAGCAGCAGTATGCCCGTGAGAACAACAACTGATTTTAGTTTGGCGCCCTGTGTAACTATCTACAATTACAAAATCAAAACAAGTAACCATCGTTAACGATTAGCTGGTGCTCCAACATTTTTTTTTTTTTTTTTTTCAAAAGACGAGCTGACATTAAGTTTTGAATTCGATCTAATTAACCGGTCTAATCCCCTAAAATAAAAATAGTTGTTATGCTTTCATACTGGATTAACACAGCCTACACAAAATTTTGATCTCAATATCGTCACCATGATCCGATTTTACAATTCAAGTCAGACTTTGAAATCGTCAATCAAATCATCAACGTAAAAAGACACAAAACTAATTTTCATCATTCTCAAAACGGTACAGAAGTTGGTACCAAAATTAAATTTGGTACTCGTTACTAACAGAAATGTAGAAAATCGGGGGCAAATGCACTTTAGCATCAATAGTCACAAATACTCAGTTTGACATTTTTTTTTTATCAGCTGCAGTTTAATTATGAGGAACGTACATTACTTTAACATCACGTTATGTAAAGCCAATAGTTATGTCATATAATAAAAAATAATAGACTTTTCAATTTAAATTCAAACATTGTTTTCTATCATGCGACACATTTGCGAAAATAGTGTTTTTGACTACTTGGTAATATCTTGCTAAGGGGGTGGGGATCAAGTATACTATCGTGAAAACCAAATTGTAAAATAAAATTTGTTCATGATCATTCGTTCATAAGATACGAACTGGAATAGGTTTTTTCTAATCAAATTATCAGAGGAAAATATTGGTTGATTCCAATACCACTCCGATTAATAGTTGATCTGTAGTTTTAAAGTGTTCTTAATAAAACATTGTGATCATAATTATTAAACCTTATCAGTCGTTAATGCATTGTCCAACCCATAATCTTCATCCTAAAATACAAAGGGCAGCATATTTCTTTAAAACGAAATAATATATTTTTTTTAATGTCAAGACTGAAGAACACAACAATGCCAACACGAGTTTAGCGTCTACAAATTTAACGAGAGATTAATGACGACAAAAATGGAAAGGGAGGGGGGGTGGCCATTATAAATGTCGCTTTATCTTTACGAGATCAAAGGGTTTACACAAGTATTTTCTAACATTAGTTATTACGGTATTAATTATTATTTCTGTAAAATTCCTATGAGACGACCAAGTGTAATATTATTACGAGGCAACGTTGAAGTGTGACAGTGGGGGGGTTTTGTCATAAGAATAATATCATAGGTTAGTTAATATTATGGTTTTCCAACATGGCGGAACAACTCGTCTGTGAACGGCAGTGGTTGTGGCTGAGATGATGGCTGCTGACGTCACAAGATGTGGCACCACGAAAAGTACTACGTCACACAAAAAAGAAACGGGTAAACACGTCAACGTCATTGTAAAATCCTATGACACGTATTGAGCATAAAATAGGTGCAGATGGAGTTAGAAGATTTAACAAAATTTACTAACAAAATGAAAAGCTGCCAAAAATTGTGACAACACTTTACATCTTGAAAAACAAACACGCAAGAGATTACGCTTATTGCAACGGATCGATCGGTGCAAACGTATGTCTTTTTTAACTTTCACACAAAAAGAATTTCGTCACACGACTCCACGTATTACAGAGACACACGACGGGACAGACAGACAGCGATAGCTTAAAACAACCATTCATACCCACATAATTATTATATTTAAAGCTTTAATCAGAGGACGAGTTTTTATTTATTAGTTTTTATTTAGCCAATAGCTAATCAGCAGATTCTTGTGACGTCACCGGCAAGCTAATGATACAGGCTATAACCCACAGCTTTGGATCTAGAATGACTTCTCTCTAGGCCGCCATATTGGAAAAACCGCGGACATGTATACATATATCTATCGCATTTTTCAGGGTAATACGTGATGTTTATAATACAAAATCCGTTTTATTTTATTTTTTATACAAAGTACGAAGACATCATTATATCTACAAAAAACGAAAACCGAAACTGAAACCTTTTGAGGGTAATGCATAAAACCCCCCGGGCCCATAGCCATCACCAGCTTCCACGAAGAAATTACCTAGAAATTATACTTTTTGAAGCGGTTGACACAATGCTAATATCCAAAATGGCGTCCCCCACTCGTTCACTGCTAACCGACCAGGCCTACTTACAATATACATGACTACATACTGTTCCGAGGTTGCATTTTAGTTGACGCCGCTTGTTCAGGAAAGCTGGTGAGGTGACGGGACCGATGCCGGCCATTTTGCGAGTGTCTAGCGTATCGGTTTTTTAAAAAAAAGGCCTGGAGGATCTCGGCTTTCATAGACTGTCTGTAAAAAGCGAGGCATTGTGGTCCCATCAAACGGTGTCGTAAACAAAGCTGTTGTGTACGCGTATTTTCAGAAATCACAGTAATGTCAACTGTACGGTACGGAGATGTGGTGATATTTTAACAGCCTCCCCAAATGCACTCTTAATATTACTCCGCAGGCTCTCAGGAAGAAATTCTGCAAACATTGGGTTATTACATTACGCGGGAGTTTCGTCCAGCTTAACATATGTGTCGCTCTAATCATGAAATTATTAATGAGACTGCAACGGTACATGCTAGACCAGTATGACAGTCAGGTCGTTGACATTCAGGAATCGGTGGTTGACCACCATTACAACTAACAACACTACCGTCACATAATCCTACTTAGACCTTTGTGCCAGTTCTTTGACCTCTTATTTTGAACATGATTTTGCTGGCTAGTACACTTATAAAATGCTTGAGATCATCCTAATACATCAAATAAATAAATAATAATACAAAACACATCTCTAAATCACTCTTGGCCTGATGTGTTTTTAAGCCAAATGTTTAGGCCTAACTCTTTAGGGCCTAGACCTAGCTACCTGGACCTAACTATTTAGAATCAATTCAATCATCTTGGGTCTGATTGTTTAGGCCCAACCCAGTCCTTAGGGCCAACTGCTCATACTTAGTTGCTATGCCCGACCACTTTACTGCTTTAGGCTTAACAATTAGGCTTAGTTGTTTTAGGCCTAACTCTAATGCGAGTATCCCCCAGGCCTTCAGAAGAGCCTATATTCAGGTGTATGTGTGTGTATGTGTGTACAAAGATATTCAAAATTTGGTTTATTTTGTTAAGTTTGGTTTTGGTTTTCTTTAATTATTGATGAAAGACAAGACATTTATTTAAGAATGTTAATTATAATAATATTTAAGTTATTATCACGGACTGCAGCAGGATTTCAAGCAACACTTTGCAGCAAAAAGTTTATAAAAAATGATGATGGTTGGAATTATTTAGAGGAAGATTATACTATCAATCGGGAATTATATTAACGGTGAATTACTAATTTTAAACATCGCCAAAGTAAAAATATTCCTATAATTGTGCATACAATAAGTTGAATGGGAATATCGTTACCAGTTGGCGATTCACATTGCTAAGGCGGGGGGTGTTTTAGGTATCTTTTTTTTGGTTTGAGAAAACGCCGGATGTTTTTTTTAACAGCTATTTTTTTAGGTTTTTGTTTTTGTTTTTTGATAGCACATAATACAAAATCTGACACCATGTAATTGGTTTATATTTATAGAATTACAACAGTTTTTTACATACATTTGCACCAATCTTCTTATTATTTTTAAAGATTAACCTTACGGTAATGGGAAAGGGAGTCCTTATGCATTATCCATTTAATACATTTACTTTGTTTGGAATGTTTTTTTTTTGGTGCACATTACCTACAACAACACAGGGGTAAAAAGAGCTCCAACACTGAGATTACACAAAATTATGAATTGATAGTTGAAACAGGCTACAGATGTACAGAGAGAGAGATAGTAAAACACTCCGCCGCGTAAAGTTCCCGCCAGAAGTGTGAATTTCTTTGCTTTTGAAACGAACGAAACGGAAAAAACCGCTCGATGCAAGTGGCTTTTTTTTTTTTATCACGACAGCTTCAGTAAACTTGCAGAACCTTGTGGACTTCACCCCAGGATTTTACGACAATGGCACCAACAAGGATTCTAGTGACAGAGCTTAAGTGTTAGCGTCACAAAGACTCGCCACACATTATTAACAGACTACACAACTTATGCTTGAAGCAATAGCAAATATGCCCAACACCTTTCTTTACCAATCCGTGCAATCCCATTTGTGCGCTGTGGAAAGTTCTTATTTGCAATTCCAGTAAAACGTTGTGTTGCGTTTTTAAATCTCAATTTTAAAGGTGCACTATAAACATTAATAAACATCACCCACACGTTTTAAAACATTTCAAGGAAACGAACTGTTGACACACACTTTAAAGCAGCACTTAGTGCACGAGTGATGCAGACAAATCAAGAAGTAATTGTTCGAGCATACATGCCCCTACCCTTCCAGAACTATGCATCCTCTTAAAAAATTACTTCCCTAAAGGTTTTAAAATTGGAAAAAAATAATCTAGTTCCGTTAAATAACTTCACTAGAATTCCCTACGAACATAATTTAGTAGGTACAATTTACTAGAAAACTAACAAAATGTGTGGTAACCAGTTGATCGCCTACTACTACTGATGAGATGCTTTTCGACCAGAATTGCAAGCTTTTCCAGTTGAATGACACTGCAAAATAAGTGAGCGACTCGGTCTTTGTACGAAATCTTTTATTCTAAGAAGCAGTACAATCTATTGAATAAATAACCAAATTTCACTGTAAACTTTTCCTGTATTCTCTTGTGTAATAATGATATTTAATGAGCAATTAAAAGTGAAATAAGTTTTGTTTAACTTAATTTAAATCAAGGTTTCTTCTCATCAACCCCCATTAAACCACTAAACATTAAACAATAGGTTTTAAAAAAAAAAAAAATCCAGTCTACTCAAACAATGACTTAGGCAGGATTTGAGAACATTACAATTATAATATGTTGCATCAAAATATTTAGTTATCTGCACTGCGTATTATTATAACATATTAGCAGCTTTGCAATAACCATTTTTAAATCTCTCTTTCTCTGCATATAATTTTGGCCGGGTGCAGTAATTTATATTCATTAACCTACAATATATACACTCTGGGTGCCGTTAAGCACTGATTCAACCAACCTCGTCGTTCGTCAGTCCCGAGAAATTCAAACTTTCGTTTGCTTCCAAGAATTCAATGCCACGTGAAGATAAATGAGTGCTAAACACTTTCACATCAAAATAAACATGCCATTTTTATTACAACGTAAATAACCACTAACAATTTCAAAAATGTCAATATCCTAAGCTCTAATATGTTCAAATATAGCATCTGTAAACAGAGCACAAGTGTTATACTTTTTTTTTCCCATTTTAAAACAAAAATGTACAGTTTGATAATACAAAATCATTAAAAATCATAGTTACATGACTCGTTGGTTTGTAATAGTTGCCTCATTTGGAACAGTTACGTTGCAGACTGAAGCCTATTATTGATTATTATTATTACATGATATTAGTACTGTAGCGTTGCTCTAGTTGGCGTTGGGGAATGGGTCCTCAGGGCGTGGTCTCTCCAGCACGCACGTCACCAAAAGGCCTCTACTCGAGCCAAACCAAATATTCAATTCCACATTACGACACAAATATCCACTCTATTCACAACAATTATTTAAAACATGCACTGCCAATCTGTACTTTAATAAGATATTGTAACATGATCTTATAGGACAGAGTACTGCAAGTCTAGTAGGACCTTACAAAATCTTGTAAACTTAGTAGGATCTTAAACTTGCAAATCTAGTAGGATCTTACAAAATCTTGCAACCCTACTAAGATGTTACAAAATGTTGCAAATCTATTAGGATCTTCCAAAATCTTGCAACCCTACCAAGATGTTACAAAATGTTGCAAATCTAGTAGGATCGGACAAAATCTTACAAACTTACTAAGATGTTACAAAATCTTGCAAATTTGGTAGGATGTTATCTGGCACAGAATGAGTTCTGTGTGGTGCCTTTACCTTCATTTTATTCCATTTAACAGAATTTATTTCAGTTCCACAATAAATGTCATTTATTTTCTATAAAGCACAAATTAATGTTTGTTTTTAATCTGCAGTGGATTGCACGCCTGCCATTAGGTTAGTTTTAAATTAGCTGAAATGATTACCAATCCTCAATGGGCTTCAATATCAATCAATCGATATCAATTTAAGAAGCAACTTTTTTTATCCTGATAAATTTCTTCATCAGGATAAAAAAAAAGTAGCTTCTGAAAATTGGATAATCGCTACATGTACGGCAATTAAGAATTAAAACATTGGTTTGGCTGGAATACACCATTAAACCATCTCTCGCAGTTAAGTCACTTGCTGAGAAACTGCGGATAAAACTGCACGGTACAGGTAGGAGGTACACCATTAGAATATCCAGCAATTATACAGAGTAGTTCTACAGACTGACACTAGTAAGAATCAGTGCAAGAAGTGAGCATTAAGAATAATAGGGGAAGTTACTGCACAACAGTAACCATCAAGACGTAACAAGATTTCCACCTACAAGCAAATAGTGACAGAGTTCCAACAGCCGATGCAGACTTCTTTGCATCCACCATGACAGGCATCCCAACACCTAATAGGTACATCTCACGACGAAAGCAAATCCCTGGCTTAATCTAAAGGATGTGTTTGCTGCAGCAGTTTTGAAAGCTGCCAAGTAAAGTTTTGTGGAATCCCGGAGTACTGAAACTCGAAGAGAGCTTCACTGAAAAAATTGTATAAATCTTAAGTTTAAGCTATTCATAGTTAAGGTTAACACTGACGTAGGATTAAATCCAAAAAAACGTATGCTCTGTAGCTCCTGTGGCACCCCTACTCGAGTCCAATAAACCACTCTAAGCCTGCCACGTTCCGCAACTTGTGCAGGCAATCTTACGTCGACGATAATATGAAAGTAGCAGTTCTAAAGACTAGAATGAGGCTTGTTGGCACAAATTCTACACAGAATAGTTATTATAGCCATATACTGCATTAACAGTCGCTTTCATATTACATAGCCTGGCAACAGGAACACTCACTGGCATGAACTACATGCACTGATGCGGACGGACCTACAAACCCTAAAATTTTGTAGGGCTCATAACCTAATGACTTCACATAACTTGAAATTTGTCCAAATTTAACTATACAAGGTTAACCATTTCCAACCATAAATTCATCCATCAATATGTTAATTTTTCACCGATCCCATCCAAGCACAACTCGAAGATTAGATCGAGCAGCAACATCTAACCAAAGGAAGGTACGGAGCCTCCAGGCTACCAACACAACGTAGCTCGCAGTCTGTAGAACTACCGTCAGCTAAATTGGAGGTTGAAATGTGGACGCAATTTTCTAGGGAGGAGGAGGAGGATAGGGTAGAGGTTAAGCCTGAAATTAACATGGGGCTGGGAAATTCAACAACGTAAGACGGTTTGACAGCATGGCATAATGTACAACATCGGCATAGGCTCCACTTCCACCAACCATTCCGAGTTGGCTTCGAGAGGTAACTTTCCTCTCGGCCAGGCAAGGCTACTTCAGCAGGCCTGTTATGTTATTTTTTGTTTAAGTGACAGCAAAATCACAACTGCCAAACAACGACTCAACTAATTGACACAATTTTAATTATGTCTTTGTATAATAATAATTATAATGGTACAGACATGAAATTCAACATTATATTACTTTAAAAATTCTTTACAAATGAAGTTGAACTCTAAACATCGTCCGTCCATATACAGCGTGAGAGAGCAACAACGGCAAAGTTTACCCCCACGCTCCGTCCGGATAAGACCGCAAGTCGATTTATCGTCAAGATAAAACGATGCTCTTCCCCAGACTCCTCTAATCGGCACGAGATTGCTCTAGAGTTTAAACCTGACTGGCGGCATTCAGCTACTACGCGCTGAAGAGTGGCCGGCGAGAAGAAATTGACGAGATATGACAAGTTGGGTGGGGAAATGACAAACATGAAGCTACTGTATTTTTTATTTTTCTTACAAGGAAAACTCAACCCTTTCCTCCCAAGGTCAAAACAAACTTCCAAGCTCACTTTTCAAGATGTTCAAGACGCGTTTAACGGGGCCGCAGCAAAATGTGCGCTTGTCGTTTCACACGGTCAATAACCATACTTTTCATTGTCACGGGTCAGAGTTGAAGTTCGATGAACTCATCCTAATCAACTTAATCCACTTGTAATCACGCATACTCGCACAAAAAGCAAGTCTCCACATTAAAATTCATTTCACCGGTCTAAAATCGACCTTGTTCATTGTTAGTCCTTTTAGCGACGCTTCCAAACAAGCTTGGCAGAACTTGTCTTTGACCTAAGAAAGAGTGGTTTCTTTTTCCCTTAAAAATCTTTTTAATTCATTTTTTTTTTTTAATTCTTTCTTTCTTAACTGTGATATAAACAATAATGAAGACGGGCTACCAAACTATCCATGAGTGAGTTAGGGTTAATTAGTCTCGGCCAGCTGCGGTTGGGCCCAGGCTCACGCAGTGATCTCCTTGGATTTTGAGTACCGCTGGGTCAATTCGGATGCTGCACGTAAATACAGCCGAGTTCACTTTTTAGTTTAAATCCATCCTTACTACGCACCTGTTCTCAAGTGCAACACCATTTTTTTTAAAAAACAAAAGAAAAAGAACGAAGTCCCCGTTAACAGCCTGAGCTGCTGCTGCTTTTTTTTTTTTATTATTATAAATTTTTTTTTTGGACGAGCCGAAGGAAAAGGGTAAAGATGGAGGTAGGAGGCGTAAAACAACAAAAAAAACCAGGTGGTCGGATATTATACATAAAAAAAACTCAAAAAGCAGCAC
>JAQIUX010000284.1:0-10144 GCA_034696965.1 Lithobius crassipes | reverse complement strand
TCTGGCGGTTTGGAAAACCTAAACAAGTATTAAAAAAATGATTTGGTCTGGAACAGTCGGGGAATTTTGCTGTGGCTCTGGAAAAATAACGTGATTGCGAGTTCAGTGTATTAAAAAATATTAGAATTGGGCGTGGAAAAAGTCCAGAATAGCTGTGGAAAAATTTTATAATTGGTCTGGAAAACCTGGAAAAGTCAGGGAATTTGCAAGGCGAGTTCGCCAAAAAACCTGAAAAAATCACAGCTCTAGTAAAAATTCATCTGAACTTTCCCCCCCCCCATTGATAAACAACTACCGGTCCCTAAGCAGTGTGCAGTAATACTAGATAACTATGAACTGTGTTGTAAATGTGAAATTATGTCTTATGCTTAGTGTTTGAATTACCTGGGTAAATGGGACCGACTGGAAGCGCATGTTGTGAATTCTATTGCCACTAAATGTAAGACGGACAATCTGATGGCCGTTTGGGAAGATGGATACTCTCAGGTAAGAAAAATTAAAGAACAGGCTGTTCTTTTTCCATCTAAAGGCAGACACTGGTTGGACGATAAGAGTAGTAATGATTTGGAATTTGTTTTATTTTAGGAGCACTATTTACCTTATTTGATACGTTCCAAACTTAAACAATTGGTGGCCCATCGCAATGATCAATCACTGCTTACCTTTGTTGACAACGTTTTTCTCAATACTGCCTTCCCAAACCAGAAGGCAATTTTAGAGGTAAGGCACAAATAATATGAGGTTTCAATAAGAGTTAAATTAAGGAGGTTCTAATCTTAAAGGCAGTGTGTCCTCCTCGCAAAAAGTGGCTGTAAGCTATTGCCTCTACCGGGAATGCAGCAGAACTACTCAAGCGCGGCGAGCGATTTTCTCGAATTTGAATCACACGCGGCGTCGCGGTTGGCGAATTATGGATCATGTGACAAAGAGCGCATCGCTGCCACCACCTTCTGTTTGTTGCAGCGATTTTTTCTTAAGAAATCAAGTAACGCGCCATCTAGGGGCCGAAACAGGCTGGACACCCTGCCTTTAATATTAATATGTTGAATTGCTGAAGTTATTGCTTCCATAGCTGTACTGGGAATTATTCTGAGTTTTAACCATGGGATTTTTCGTGCAGTTAATATAAACTGTGTTTTCTTAATGTGTGGTTGAGACTTATTTTTTAAAATAAATTAAAGAACAGATTTTCATACTCTTTATATTTAGAACCGCTATGCTGAAGAGTTGGCACTGTTGTATATACTTCAAGAAGATTATGATCGTGCCCGTCATTACAGTAGTATGCGTCTTGAAGGGTTCCTTGAAGACTGGGCCTCCATGGCTGACTTAACTGCTGTTCATCGTCGTTCAAGACTTCAAGACTTACAGAAGCTGTCAGAGATGAATTCCTTTCTAGACATTGCAAAGCATAAAGGTACAATCAAGTGTTCACTATGAACACTTAGTACAATGTAATTGTGACCTGTGCCAAGACTTGATGATTTGGTGGGAAAAATAAACTTCAACTATACCTTAACTTTAAACATTCTGTTAAATTGATTAAAAGTCACTAGAAGACAATCTGTGACCAAAACATTTCTTTAATGGAATTTGCATATTGGCATTTACTAGCCAACTACTGTTGGTAATAACTAACTGTAATGTAGTTTTATTTATTCTGCATCTTAATCCGTTGAACCATTTATGCCAGAAAAAAATATTTTCGTTATGCGATCATTCAGTTCCGTTATTAGGCATGATGATGTGCTGTCCAACGCGTTTAATTCTAAAGCTCCTGTGTCCATCTTACTTGATCTATTCTATTTACTACTAACTTACTGTGATTTTACTAACTGTGAATCTAGTCTCAGCACTTTGTTCATTGAAGTTTCGTGAAAATAGTGTTGACATTTTCTGGCTGCTCCCGTGTTCTAGCAAAAGAATAGAAAAGTGCGAGAGCATTTTAAATGTGTTGGTTGCAAGGTTTATTTTGCCAGTATGATAAATCAAAATAATAATAAAAAAAAACAGAATGCCCACCATTATCATGCTACTTACGTAATAAAAGTGCACGGATTTGCACGTTTATATTTTAACGCAATTGATTTCATGTCTGTATGTCGTTACCAGTGGCACGCTGAAAAAATTGTGTGCAGGGGCAAAGCCAAGCAGAAATTCACTCCAGGGGGGCTGGTAGTACTTCCCCCAAGGAAATTAATTCCATTATTATATCCGGGGGGATAGAAAACGGAACCAAAGCAAAAAAAAAAATTCTTTTTAATTACGTCACGAATAAAAATAAGTAACCTATTTTGTTTACTGATTATAAGGCAAGCTCTTTTTACAGGGTTCCCACAGACCTGGAAAGCCAGGGAATTGGAAAATGGTCAGGGAAAGTCAGGGAAAATTGCCCTTTTTGCTAAAAAGTCAGGGAATTTGTAGTACTTCAGTTGCAAAATCGACGTGTAACTTCTGCTAAGCTGCTTCAAACAAAAAAAAAAGCATGTTGTTCAGTTTAGCTCTCCTGCAGCAGAAACAACTTTGCAACATTTAGGCTCTCATTATTTCCAGGGGTGGGAGAGCATCTTAGCAACTTTGTTTCTCTTTCTGTCTCTAACTTCCCCATGTCAGATAATGGACTGTTCTAAGGCTTCAATGAGAGAAAGTTAGAATGCAGTGCACTGCATTTGGCTGTATGCAGCTTTGTTGGTCTACCTGTTGGTTTTTCAAAGCTATGAAAGGTAAGAGTCTTGTGACAGAACATTCCATTGCATCAAGTGCATAACTAAGTTGGGTAGTCTACAACTAAAGCTATGCATCATTCTGTTTTATTAGGGAGAGTTTTCTAATTTCAAGAACTTGACATCACAGAATGACTTCTAAACTAACTCAGTTCAATAACCAATGGCTGGATGCAACACTGAACCCTGAATTTGTGTCTTGGTTAACTGATGTTAAGACAAACAGAAATCAAGGCTATTGTAATGTTTGCCACAAGTCTTTTGAGCTAAGCAATATGGGACGCAGGGCAGTTGTGTCCCATTCTACAAGCTCTTGCCATAAAAAAAACATGCAGGCAAAGGCATCTCAGCCTAGTATGGCAATGCTGTTTAAGTTTCCAAGTTGCTCTAATTCCACTGAACGTAACCCAGAAATTCCAAAGAAAGATGTAACTGAGACAAGTACAAGTGGAAAAGTTAAGGATGATACTGTAGACCATTTTTTAGTAAAAGACACCATCCTAAAATCAGAGATACTTTGGGCTTTTAAAGTTATAGTCAGCAAGTTTTCCTACAATTCATGTACTGGTTTAGGAGAATTATTCCGACAAATGTTCAGTGATAGTGCTATTGCACAACAATTCAAATTAAGCAGCACAAAATGTGCGTACTTAATCTCGTTTGGCTTGGCCCCCTATTTTAACCAACAGTTGATAAACCAGCTGAAAAATTGCGGAGATGTAGTTATTTGTTTTGACGAGTCGTTGAATAAAGTGGTGCAAAGAGGGCAAATGGACCTAGTGGTTCGCTTTTGGGATGAAAAATCACAAACTGTAGCTACTAGGTACTTGAACAGCGTGTTTCTTGGAAAATCAACGGCAGATGATCTTCTAACCAAGTTCACTGAAGGAACTGAGGCCATTCAACATTCCAAATTGCTGCAAGTTTCCATGGATGGCCCCAATGTGAACTTTAGTTTTTTAAATAAGCTCACGGAAAGAAGAGATAACAGCAGCAATCCACAGAAAAAAAAGTTGCTTTGCTTAGGTAGTTGTGGCCTACACGTTGTACATGGTGCTCTGAAAACTGGATTTAATACCACAAGTTGGGATGTGCTTTCGATACTTCGCTACCTATATTACCTTTTTCATGATTCTCCCTCTCGTCGGGCAAGCTACACAGCTATCACTGGAAGCAAACTATTTCCAAAAAAGTTTTGTAAAATCCGTTGGGTTGAGAATGTGGCGTGTGTTGAGCGAGCGTTAGACGTAATTGATTACGTAAAGGAGTATGTAGAACAATCTAAGTTGCCAAGCAGCAAGTCGGCTACTGGTGTGAAAAATGCAGCAAGAGATAAACTTCTCAAAGCAAAGTTAGCATTCTTCAAAACAATTGCTAGTGAGTGCGAACCATTCCTACAAAAATATCGAAGTGCAAAACCTTTAGTACCATTCTTATACGAAGATCTTCATTTGCTAATGAGAAACTTAATGGGGCGGTTTGTTAAAAGGAGGAGAAGTTGAAAGATGCAACGTCTGGTGCACAACTTATGGCTATTGACTTGAAATCTGAAGAAATTCTTCGTGGAAGAAGTAAACTGGATATTGGATTTTCAGCATCTAAGTACCTGAAGGAAGCTACTGCAAGTGACCTTGAAAAAGCTTCTTTTCTTCTAGAATGTCGTAATTGCATGATAGCATTGGTCACAAAATTAATTGAAAAGAGTCCCTTGAAATATAAAATTGTTCGTGGATTGGCTTGCTTTAATCCTAACATAATTGCTGACTCTCCAAACATTGGTCAAGTTCGTGCGAAGATTGTCTTGGGTGCTCTTCACTCTGCCAACAGGATTGATGACAACACTGCGGAGAAAGCTAAGCAGCAGTATGCAATGCTGTGCACATCAGTTTCATTTAAAGCTGCATACAAGTCTTATTTGGAGGAGACAGAAGTGGTTGCGCTGGATAAGTTCTTTGCAGAGTTATTGGCCTCTAAAAAAGAGTATGCTGAACTGTGGGTAGTTACGAAAATGTGCCTTATTCTCTCTCATGGGAATGCATCAGTAGAAAGTGGATTTTCTATTAATAAATCTCTTCTAGTCGAAAACCTTCATGAGCAATCTGTTGTAGCTCAGCGTCAGGTTTATGATGCTCTCGCGGCTGCCGGTGGCATATTGTCGATTCCAATAGACAAAAAAATGTTAACATCCGCACGAGCTGCAAGGAGACGCTATGAAGAGAATTTGGAAGCGCAAAGACAAAAACAGGCTGAAGAAGCAAAAGCTAAGGAATCAACAAAAAGAATGCAGAAAGAAATAAAAGATTTGAAAGGAATAAAAGCGAAAATCAGACGAGACGCCTTGCTTGAAGAAGAAGCAATTGCAGAGAAAATCAGAAAGTTGGAAAAGCAAAAGAAATTGTGAATTGTAATTTAATTTTCATAATTGGTGCATTTCTATTTTATTTTGCAAACACAGCTACTGTCGAAAAAAGTGTTAAATAAAAACTATAAATGAGAAGAATAAATCCGAAATTAAAGTAAGTCACTTTTAATCTATTACTTTTTATGTTTAGGATTTGCACGAACGTCGTAATGTTTACGATTAGTCAGGGAATTTTGCTATGAAAGGTCAGGGAAAGTCAGGAAAAGTCAGGGAATTCAGCTTGCTGTTTCTTGTGGGAACCCTGTCATACCTCTTCCAACCTAAACTGGTTGATATCATTTTTATGCAATAATTATATTCATATTTTGTCTGTAATTCAGAAGCCGTTTTATTTTTTTAATTCTCTTTGTGTGTGGAAGGAACAACGCAAAATTAGTTAATTAGAATAGGGATTCCCAGAATGGCTCAGTTTGACAGAATTTACAAAGGCTGTCATGAAAATCTTTTATAATGAACTACGTTGAAACAGTTTAGAAGGAAAGTTGTATGTTGTGACAATTTTTCAGTTGACCAAAAATGGTAACGGTTTTGTTCTATGTATAAAAATTATTCTAACTTATGAACTATTATTTCCTGTTTAATATTAGATTGGTGCTTATACGTTTTAGCCAATCCTGCTTCCTTGGGCCTTTGTTGTACAGTTTTTTTTTAGTGGGCAAGATAAACAGTATGCTTAATTTTGTAGACATTTAAATTGGCATACCTATAGAAAAAAAATTTGGTTGTAATTTTGTAATTTGCACTCGCCCAACCATACATTTTAGTATGAAAGATTTATACTTATGATCAAGTTTGTTGTTAAAAAAAATGTAGTGAATTCGGCCTTACTTGACTGCTAGAGCTGGCTGCGTGCATTCTTGACCCCCCACTTAATGAATTTTAAAAAATATGTCTTAGCTCGTCCTCAAGCGCAGACCCTGTATGGAGGACGAATGACGCAGGCTCGGCGTGAGGAAGTGCAGTATGTGACGAAGGGTGCTATTGAAAAGTTGCATGCGGCTATGCAAACACGACCGGCTGAAACCGAAGAATTGGCTGATCCAGCTGCCTTGAAAATTCCCTTGCTGACTCACCAGCGCCAAGCGTTGGCTTGGATGATGTGGCGGGAGAAGCAGCATCCACCTGGGGGTATTCTGGGTGAGTGAAAATGTGTCTGGTGCGCTACCATGGAGAGGGATGGGCTATGTTACTTGATTAGCTTATATTCACGTTATTGTTGTTTCACTTGTAGCGGACGATATGGGTTTGGGCAAGACGCTGACTGTGTTATCGCTCATATTAAAGCACAAAGAAACTTACGGCCCAGAAGCAAAGGAAGAAACTGCAGAAGAAGACAAAGGTTTGTGTAACGCATACAACATTGTCTTAGTGCTCTTTTATAGTCTTTTTAAGTTTTTAGTCTTTAAATAAATTTCCATCAGGTGGATTAACGTTTTTCTTCACTTAGCCAAATATAAATGAAATGGGCTTTTAATATTGTACCTAATACTTATACCGAAGACACTTCTTTCTAGCAATTGGGTGGCAAGACCTTTATAACAAAAAATTGCCTTGTTGATATGTACGGATACTTGAAGCGTACGAATACTTGAAGAGACCTTTACCAAGACATTATTTTATCCTATATCATTGTAACGCGATGTGACAGCTTTTGTATTACAATATTCACATGCTTGCTTATTTTCTTAGTCTCTTTTTGTTTTTCTTACTAGACCTAATCCACTCGGAAGCCACTCTTATTATTTGCCCAGCATCTGTTTTGCATCAGTGGGCCAAGGAAGTAGAAGATCGTGTAGAAAAAGAGCAGCTTCGCGTTCTGGTTTACCATGGACCTAACCGTGAGAAGAATCTGCGCAAGTAAGCATGCTTGTGTTTGTTGTGCATTTCTTGTTAACAGTCAATAGTTGACCTGAAATTATTATTATCCACTTTTTGTGTTGAGTCATGTTTAGTGGAGTGCTATGTGTAGAAGGAACTTCATAGGTCTCATTTTTTTGAGGGGAGAAACATTCCTTATCCATTATGCGGTAACCACTTGGGATGTAGCATTTTAGAAAAGATTATTAATTTTTTTTTTTTTTCATGTTTTGTAGATTGGCTGGGTATGATGTAATAGTTACAACGTACAACATTATTCTAAGCGAAATTGGTGGTGACAAGAAAAGTGAGACTGAAGAAGAAACAAAGGTAATCTTTTATAGTTTTCTGACTTTAAAACTGCTTAAATTGGAACTATTTCACTTGCAGGAAAATAATGTGGCACATCCCTATCCCATAGCTTGCCCACTTTTAATGGCTCAGTGATATGTTTTGTTAATTATTTCTTGCATTTGAGTACTTTATGGGAAAACCGGTCAAGCAAAAATTCACAAACAAGAAACAAAACCTAGTCAAGGCCTATATAAATGGCAGTCTTGCTGTAAGCAATGTCCTGGACCTGGGGGTCTGGAAAGGTTGCCCCCTGTCACCATCTTTGACTATTAGACCAGTGTTATGTACTAAATCCAAATTTTTGTTTACGGTACTTTATCGAATGTTTTCAATGTTGATTAGCCGCTTATATTAATATTTTAAACTCAAAACCAATAATCGAGTATGTAGGTAAAAGAGATGGGGATGGAACTGTTGAAGTGTACATTTTTCCAGAAAAGACAAAATATTGTTTTTGAATTAAAGAGATCCATGTCTACCACAAGATCTTTAACTACTGGTTACGTATTAGAAAAGTCACTTGTCACAGGGCTCATTATGTGTTATACAGTGAAACCTCGTTACATTGACGTTCATGGGTTAGCAAAAATTTTCATATTTATACAAGAATGTCTTACTAAATGTTCCCTTTAATGCATACTTAAGCCAACCGGGAATATAATTCCATCACTGTAAGCTGGATGTCTTTGTATGTGATCTCTTAGTAACGAGGTTTCTCTGTAATGTGTAGCCTCTCAAAGAAAAAAAAACTGGGAAAGTCATTAGTCACATTTTTTTTCTTCTTTCTTGTCAGACATCCACCAAACAACTGCCTGGTCTTTTACAAATCATCTGGGAACGCATTGTTTTGGATGAGGGTCATTGCGTTAAGAACCACAAGAGTCAGACGTGCCAGGCCATATGTCGATTAAGGACGAAAAGGAGGTGGGCCGTGACGGGGACGCCCCTCCACAACAAAGTCCTAGATTTGTATGCTCTGCTCAGGTATGGATTATTATTAGCTTTCATTTTTAAATGTTTCGTTGACGGAAGTGGCTACAACTGTGGGTATGCGTAAGCAGTATAACTGACATTAGGGGATAAAGAACAAGAGAAATCACTGTTAAAAATATGTAGGATGTAGCGGTTCACAGCAAATTATTGTACGAAATGACGCAAGTACCGGTATCTGTATGCCAATATCAAGCACTTCATTATATTGAATTCGAGTGACACACCCTGGGATTAAACCCACGAAGAAGCGTTCGTAAAAACAAAACATGTTGCCTTTAACCCAGGCCTTGGCCCACTCCTTCATTTCACTCTGGGTTTGTACGTTTTCTAGCTGGAAAATTTTGGAATTGAGGGAAGCTATTTTCCAGGCCTTGAAAACTAATGAATTTTGGACGGTTTGGAATTTTGCTCCTCTACACGCATTTGCAGTTATCATTTGTCCATTTCTCGTTTAACTTTCAGTACAGGTTTTTCATAGTCCATTTGTCATACTTAGTCAAAATACAGAATCCCCAATCTTTATAGGGTAAGCAGCGTGTTTAATTCTCTTGCAAAAAATGTGTGAAAGAACGTAGTGTACTTAGTTGGGTTCTCTAATAAACTTTAAAATTACTAACTGCAGTCACAGAATTGTCCTTTATAATACTACCTGTTATGTAACTTATGTTCTTAAAAATTAAAAGGTTATTAGGCTACAGTGTAGCTATTTCGTAATTTCATTGTATACTCAATCAGTTTTCATTCATTATTACTGAGGAAGCATCAGAAAGATTGTTATAAGTAGTATATTGTTGTAATATTAACCAAAGAGATTTAACTGTAAAAGAATGTTCTAAAAAGTTTCCTTATGTGCACAGTATTAGGAAAGCTAAAGTTTAATACTCATTATGAAAAATGTAATTGTATTAGAACACAAGGTTTCCTATGCTACAATAATGTAAAGTAGCTTCATTGTCAAGCAGGCTGAATCGACGAGGAGATGTCTGCCAATAGCCATCTTGCAAAATGACATTGTTTCCGATCCAATTCAATGTGTTAACAATCATTGAAAGCTTCATATAATAAAGCAAAGGAAATTTCAGTATGTCATTTTTATGTACTTAATTTCGTCAGAATTTTATCAACCACTGAAGGAGTGTGCTTGGGGGTAAAGAAAAGACATCATGTGGTCATGATTTTGCATGTTCGAATTCGGGTGATTTCGCAGTGACAAACCATAAGTGCACAATATACCATACAATATTGGCTTACAGTATCCTTGGTGGTTTTACAGTATTAATTTTGTTGGTTCTCTTTGTGCTAAGATTTTTCTGCTAACATTCACCTTAAATCATTAATGGATTCAAAGGATTTGTATCATAAAACTAATGGCGCATTACATTTGAAATAGGTTTTTGCGGTGCTCTCCGTTTGACGAGGAAAAGGTGTGGAAGAAAGAAATTGAAAAGAATCGTAAGTTTGCGTTTTGAGTACTAGTCTTCCAAATTCCATAGTACTGTAATTCGTAACAGCTAGAGTTTATAGCTTCGATTTCTTTTCAACAGCGGAAGGAGAGGCACGACTTAAAACTTTAATGAAGTCGCTGTTGCTTCGACGTACTAAGGACCAAACAAACAGCGCAGGAAAACCTCTAGTCAATCTGCCAGAAAAGAAAAGCTTTGTGTACGACTTGAAATTATCGGCTGAGGAGCAAGCAGTTTACGATAGACTGTTTCAAAAGTCCAGGTTAGAATCAATCACTAATATGTCTTAAATTTATGTCGACTTTAATATTTTTTTAGGGGGGGGGGAGGGC
>JAQIUX010000283.1:0-10145 GCA_034696965.1 Lithobius crassipes | reverse complement strand
AATGTTGCAGCGCTTGGTTCAGCTTCCCGGTCGTATGGCATGACCGCGGAAGGCACAGTATCTCAATTCGGCCCCCCGTGGTTGCGCGGGAAGGTGGGGAAGGGACAGGACGGCTGGCACGCCTCTCTCCCGACCGGGTTGACGGTAGTTCGTAATGGGTTGGGTCAGCAGGGTAAGGTAGGTAGCATACTTCAAAGCATCCGTGAGCTTTTTCACCCGCCACATCAGTAGTGTTGAGCAGAGAAGTTGCTTACTTCGTCCCATAATCTGCTGCACGGTCCATCATTGCATTTCCGCCATCCTCGAACTGTTACGTCTTTTTCAGCAGTCCAGGCAAGATGTTATGGAAGGTTCGGCTCGTCTCCTCACGATCATGATGAAGTCATGGGGGCTCAACATGGTTTGCGAATCCAGACAGCGAAGAGTCGTGAAAATAAAAATTTCCTCGTCCCAAAGCATGGTCGCAGCCAGCTGAAAGGCTTTCCAGTCGTGCTGGTGGTAGGGCAGTCCAGGCTCTCCGCCAGAGTAGTAAGGAGAGCGCGCTTGATTCTTGGTGGAGGGAAGGGAGTTGGGGTAGGCGGGAGGGGGTAGGGTCGTGAAAAAGAGGGGAATTGTGGGGTAGAGAATTAGGCTTTTTGTCGAATTTTTTCATGCGTTTTTTACTATGTTTTCATCCATTGCAAGCAAGGTACTGTGGATGGCTCAGCGCTGTTGTTCCATTCGTTTTCCCTTGCTAGTCCAGGTTAGACCTGGGCGAAGTTAGGGGGATGGATTCCAAGCTACAGTCAAACCAGGTTAGTTTCTATTTATTCGAAGGGCAGGCTATACTCCGTATTTTTTTAACTGCCGTGAGAAAAAGGTTGATTTCTTCTAAATACAGTCATTCGTTTCGTTTCAGATGACTGCTATAATTCTGTTGTACCAATCTGACTTTCTTGTTGAAAACGAGCTTTTCATTATCATCAATTCGAAATTCTTGCCTCGCAACGCGCTCATAACCAACCTCTCGCTGCCTCGGCCTCCATTTATCCTCCGCAGCCCTCCACATCGTCTGCGCCCAACCTGCAGCAAATCTCCCCGCTTGCTTGTCTCATCTTTTACAACGGGAAACTTGTGAAACCCAGAGCCCCATTCCGCTTCTTCATCTCCTGACTTTCCGCTATACCTATCTACGCGTCGCCCGTCGGCTGCTTCCCTTTCCTCCCTCCAGCGCTGCACGCGACTTTGCTTCTATACCCGCTGAGCTCACGAGAGAACTAGACGACCTCGCTATAGTAAAGAAAGTGGCCCACGAAATACATTAGTCGGTTCAAGACACGCGATGATGTTTACGAAATAGTGATCTTTAACCACCTACCGTATGAACGATGGCTACGTTTTTTCTATGATGAGAGGCGAAAAGCACCTCGGCACGGGCTCAAACCACGATTTTCCCATGAAAAGTAGCTTGCCCCATCCGCCTATTACTCAAATTGCGCTAGGCAGACCCTCACCCCCTCTGTCCCCGGCAGCAGTCGCACGCCTCCCTCTCGCTCATGCACTCGTAGTAGAAATTCCCTTGCTCGAAAAGAGCCCTCAGCTCGATCACGCCCGCCCAATGGTTGCCGTCGTATAAAATAATGCACAACTTTTTAGGTTTCGGGGGCCCAACGAAAATAGTGTGGATGGCCTGATCAGTTGGTAACCTTGTAGGTATTGCTGAAATAAATCTAATTCGCTCACACCGCACGGTGCTGTAGTGGGGACTTTGGCGGCTTTATGTAAAGTTAGGGCGCAACGTTTGAGTTCAACAGTGTCTTTTCTTGAGTCGTTTACACTTTCCATTCCTTTGTATCTATTTTCTAATAAGAACAAAAAGGTTAGACACCTGGCCAAGCAAAGAAAAACGTCTTTCTCGGGTTCCACCGTGATACAAAGCCTTTTCTCTTTGAGCCACTGGCGAAAGTTAGCTTAATTTCAGAAACTGCTTTTCACTCCTCCCCACCGCCTTGTGGTGAAATGACGTGCGTCAATTGAACGCTAAAGTCCTTTCCCACTCAGATTTAATTACATGATCACGCATAATTATCGTGTTTATCGTGATGGACGCACGTTTGAGTCGCTCCTGTGAATTCTGCAGATTAACGACTAGCAGCACTCCACATATCGTTACCTGCAACCTGTGCTTGGGTTCGTATCATCCAGAATGTGCAGATTTGCCAGTTCACTTCGCCAGAGATCTGGAAGAAAGCACTTTTCCCGGAGTTTGTTGGTTCTGCCTGCGTTGCACACCGATCATTGAACAGGTAATGGCCAGAAATCGCCTTGTGTCTGACGTCCTGCGTCGGTACGAAGCACTCGAAGCTGTTGTGTGCGATCTCACCTTGGAATCTAGGAGTGGATTTGCACGAATCGACAATAATCTCCATAACATCTTGGAAAAAATTGCCGTATTTGGACCCGATTGTCATGTCCGCCATTTGCAATCCCGCGGCCATCCCCAAACTGCACCCACCCGCGTAACTCATGACGAGGGAGAGACTATCATTGCAATCTCTGCTCAATCCGTAATCTTTCCAGATCCTACTTTGCCTGAAACGTCTTCAAAATTGAAGCCTGTTAACGACAGTTACGCTAATCGTAAGGAAACTAGCCTGACTGTCCGTACTAATACTGTTTATGGTGACGTCATTGCGAATGGCCTCCATGCGAACAGTCTTACCACCCGGCCGCGTCAACAGATGGCGCCACGCGACGTCTCATCTCTGATCGCTACCGAAGCCTGTCCTGCGGACTGCCGTGCAGGGAAGCCCCCCACGCTTGTGGCTGCAAGAAATCCTGAACTTAACTCCCGCCAGACCAGAACTGCTACTGCCGGACGGAAAAAGAATAATGTTGCAGATCCATACTGTAATGAAAACACTTCAACTACGGGACAAGTTATACGTCTTCCTGAAGGAAACATTACTATTAGGAAAAAAAATCATGTGCCTACGTTTTCCGACCAAGTTGTGAAAAAAATGCCTATGACAAAATCCACATATCAATCAAATACTAATTACGCCCCAAGTGCTTCTAGTTATACTAATGTTACAAGTGCTCCTCAATTGCCCAGTGTTCGTCCGAAACTTGGCCTCCCATTTCCAAACAATATCTCCGCAGCCACCCCTACTGATCCCAGCAACAATGTGAAAATTTTTGTTGGTGGCCTAAACCCGGACACAAAACAAACTGATATTATTAACCTAATCAACGAAACGTTTGGAATATCGGCCAAATGTTTCCAACTTCGCACCAAGTACCCTTCGTACTCCTCTTTTTGTGTCACAGTGGATGCTGAGTTTTCCGAAATCGTCCTCTGTTCTAATGTGTGGCCGAAAGGAGCTAAAGTTATGCACTTTATGGGTCGCAGAAAACCAGCCAACAACAAAGCGAACCCTCGTCCTAATAAACAGGGAACTCTAGATGCATATCTCGTTGCAGCTAGTACACAAGCTGCTGACAAGGCTGCACTCTGTAAAATAGTGCATCAGAATGCCAAACTACCATCATCGCCAGTATCCACTGAGTTGCCTGCAGCTCCTAAACAAATAGAAAAAAATAACACTACCAACTGCAAAACCATTTGGGAAGAATGTTTTTCTGACAGCCCTCCTTCCGAACATGATTCAACTTCTGAGACTGCAAGTGGTTGCGAAAGCTCCATTAACCACAGCGAAGAACCATCTCAACAATCTAACTTAAGTAACCTGTCAATCGAGGAGGCAGAACAAACTGTTCTTCATTCAAGCAAATAAATGCTACTACTAACAAAAACTATGCTGACTCAAGTTTACCCTCAGCTCAACAGCAAAATAGGACGGAACGTACTCACACTGCTTTGTCCAATCATGTAGTGAAGTTACTAAACTGTGTTTATTTTAATGCTATGGGCATTATGAACAAGATGGACGAACTGCGCTTGTTGGCCTCCTCCCCCAACCCACCAGACATCATCGGCATCACTGAAACTCACCTTACAGCTAACACCTCTTCGGACTCCTTAGCTCTTATCGGTTATAACCTTTTCAGATGTGACCGCACTGTCCGGCCCCATGGTGGAGTGGCTTTGTACGTCTCTTCCAGTATTCCAGCTTACCTACTTGAATCAACTGCCCACCCATCCGGTGAATGGGAAGCCCTTTGGTGTGATATCGAAACTTGCTCTGGAAATCATATGTCTATTGGCTGCTACTACAGGATCCCTAGTGGTGTGTCACCTTCACACTGGCCTGCCCTGCTCGCTCATTTGAATCACTCCCCAGTCACTAACCATCGAAAGAACTCGGTTCTTCTTGGGGATTTCAATTTTCCCAAACTAAACTGGAGATTACTTTCCTCTTCTGAATCTCCCGGAAGTGCCTCCTATGAATTCATGGAATTCCTCCATGACTTTAACCTTGCTCAGCACGTCATCCTGCCCACCAGGCATCGTATGGGTCAAAAATCGAGCCTCCTGGACCTTGTCATAACAGCTGGTGAACTGTCGTCCTCGCCAATACAACACAGTGCCCCTATCGGTAAAAGCGACCACGACGTCATTTCCTTCTCCATCGAGACTCCCATCGTGAGGAAGTCATCTATTACTTTTAAACGCAATTTCAAATCTGCTGACTACACCCTGCTGAATGATATCCTTACAAGTATCAACTGGGCTGAGGAACTACGGGACTTCGATGTTGACACTAAGTTGGATATTTTTCACTCATTCCTGCTGGACATGATTGACACCTTCATTCCACCTCTTAAAACTCACTCCGTCATGAAGCCTGCATGGATTACCCCCAATGTTCGATTATTAATTAATCAAAAAAAGCGTGCATATTTGGCCTTTCGTAGGGACTCCACCCCCAGTAATTTTGCAAAATTTAAACTTGCCAGAAAATCCAGCACCACTGCAATCAAGGCAGCCAAATATGCGTTTGAAAAAAATCTCATTTCCAGAGCCAAAAAAGAGCCCAAGCTTCTGTATGCTTACCTGAACCATGGAAAAAAATCTCAGCCTGCTAACTGCCTAAAAATCAACAATAGCACCATAACAGATGATTTTTCAATCTCCTGTAAACTTAATGAACATTTTCAAAGCTCTTTCTGGAACAGCGTCTCTACTTCACCTTCCCCCTCTATCGGTGATATACAAATTGAAAAAAATGATATTCTTGTTTTGTTAAACTCACTTAAACCTGAGAAATCTGCAGGTCCCGATGGGATTCCTCCCATTTTTCTCAAAAACTGTGCTCCCTCCCTGGTGAACCCGTTATTTGAAATTTTTAGCAGTTCTTTCCAATCTTGTGTCTTCCCGTCTGCGTGGAAGGACGCTAACGTTACCCCTGTGCTCAAGAGTGGGTCCCCCCACCTTGTCGAGAATTATCGCCCAATCAGCTTACTTTCTGTGTTATCAAAAATCCTTGAACGTCTCTTCCTCTCCCGGCTTCTCTTGGAATGTCATACTCTTCAGGTTTTCTCAAATACCCAACATGGTTTTATTTCTGGTCGATCCTGCACCACTAATCTTCTAGACACGTATGACTACATCACAAACTTAGTTGACAATGGGGCCCCCACTGATCTTATTTTCCTCGACTTCAGCAAGGCTTTTGACCGTGTTTCTCATGTTCAGCTCATTAGCAAACTGCACACTTTTGGTTTTAGCAACTCTGTTATCACTTGGATACATTCTTACCTCTTTAACAGACATCAGCGTGTCGCCCTGCGTGGTACGTTTGCCCCTTGGGTCTCCGTTACCTCCGGTGTTCCACAGGGTTCCGTTTTGGGACCTATTCTTTTTAACATTTACATATCCGATTTGTTTTCTGTTATCAATTCGCCTCATAACTCATACGCTGATGACATTAAGTTGTTCGCCTCCACCCTTAACTGCACTCTCCAAGCTGATCTCGACAGGATCGCCCAGTGGGCCACTGCAAACTCCCTCCCTTTAAACCCTGCAAAGTGCTATGTTATGCACTTCGGTACTCATAACACCAAAAAGAGTTACTTCATAAACGGCTCGCTAATTGCCAAGACATCACTTCATAGTGATCTTGGAATCTTAATCGACCCTTCCTTAAAATTTCAGAAAAATGCTGAGCTTACTGTTTCCAAAACCTTCAAAAAAGCCCATTATGTTTTAAAAAAATTCTCCAAGGCTGATCCAAACACTTTCTCCACACTGTTCAGGAGTTTCCTGAGGCCCGTGATTGAGTATTGCTCTCAGATTGCACGTCCCTGCTACCCTTCCTACATTGAAAAACTGGAGCGATGTCAGCGACGTCTAACTAAATGGTGTCATGCTATTCGTCGCTTACCTTATGAGCTTCGACTCATTAAGCTTGGACTGCCGAGTGTTAAAGCTAGATTTTTGCGGGGCGATCTCATCCTTGTTTACCAGATTTTACATGGTTTTCTTAAGCTTGACCCCAATTCACTGTTTCTCCCATATTCTGGAAGAACCAGAGGACATAACTTGCGATTGCAGGGCTCCACCTCTCATTTAAACATAAGGCATCGTTTCTTCACAGAACGTGTTATTAATCAGTGGAACTCTCTTCCCAACCATGTTGTCAACTCGCATTCCGTTAGTCTTTTTAAAGAAAGATATGACAAGCTTAATACCTCTTCATGAGTTTGGGGTCGGGGTGGGCAGGTGCTTTATTTATCCTAGCTAGGACTGGCGCCTTAAACTTTATTCTATTCTATTCTATTCTATTCTATTCTATTCTATTCTATTCTATTCTATTCTATTCTAAGGTAACAATTTTTCTATTTTTCTCCATTATTTTTGACACATTACAATACCAGGGTTCGTGACCCACGAAATAATTAAAACAATAAACACTCCCGTAAAACAATAAATCCAAGTGACAATCCCTTAGTGACGTTGTTACCAGTTCATTGCCAGCTGTTATGTGTGTTGACATTGGTTTGGTTTGGCTACTACGGTGAGCCGTATTTATAGAAACCTGTAAACATGAAACTTCAAAAACTGGTAATACGTAAATTGTAGAATATTATATTATTTCTATTATGTTTGCCATGACTTTAACATTTAAAATTCATTTTATATTTACAAGAAAACATTTTTTACTTCGGTTTTCGTTTGTTGTCATGACAATGTGTTCAGTTTTTGAAATAAAAGATCATAGTACTGTTAACACCATGGATGAAGAACAAATCTTGCAAACTCCTGCTGCCTGAGATGAATATCCATATGCGGTTGATGCATGCTCAAATGCTCACGGCTGTACCGGCACTGATAGAACAGCAGCTGTCAAAGCACTAAAGTCACGCACATGATGATTTAGCTTACAACTTCAGGCGTTTTTAGATGGAACAGACTAAATGATGACAAGTACTAATATTTGAACAACACAACAGAGAGCGCACTCGAACCGGAATCCGTCAAAGGAATATGGCAAGTATATATATTTGGGAATGATTCAAAATTCGATGTGCCTGCATGTTGAGAGTTAAACAGTTAACGACTAAATGACGGATCAGAATCGTTATCTACATTGACCGAAACGTTGATTGGGGAATTCCCTTAAACCGAAAACAGTGAGATTTCAGCCATTGTCCCTAGCTGCCGAGTTAGAAATTGTCAGTCGTGGCTTGGCTTCACAGTCCACATGGTAAGAGAGAGAGGTGGTGCCCGATTTGGAAGCCAAGGTATTAACATAAGGGTTATCGTATATCGCTGATCATTAATAGCCATTTGTGAGTTTCGACTAACCAAGCGTGCTTTAGGACTCGGCCAGACAGTAAGATACTAACCAGTCTGTTAGCCGAGTATTAGCGAAAACAATAATCCATTTCATGGAAACCAAGACATCTTTTCGATGAGAGAATAAATTATGCAATTTTTTGGCAAGCACTGGGCTGCTTGTACTGTACCTACAAACATCGACACTGTGTTCGGTTGCTAACGGCCTACTGGGTTTGGTTGCAAAATGACTAAACGGGTGACGATCATGTGGCTTCACGAACCATTACCTGTATTTGAACACAGTTGCCGGTGACAGGGAGAAACTAAAGTAAAGAGCAATTGTTATTGTAAGATTGGGTAAGTGCTCGTGCATCAAGAGGCGTATTGTGAACACTTGAAATACACAATACTGCAGCATACATTTCTTAAATATCATTAGTTCTTACAGTTCTTTATTTATGGTATGAATTTTTTAACATTCCTGTGTCAGTTCTTCACTTATATGGTAACGCTAAGTGAATTAATTTTCTTCAGCTTTATTCCTAGCCCGAGTTCATATTTGTTTGGCAATATTAGGCCATTATTCTCATTAATTTGCAACTGCAGTTTAAACTCGTAAATACTGCAGTTACCAATATATAAAAACAATAAATACATAAAGTTGTTTGAACTATATAAATAAAAACTGTGAGAGAAATGATCTCCCACTGCGACTTTCACGAATGGATGATTCCAAAATTAACTTACTAGTTACTTTCGTAACCAATAAAAGTTTCATTTTGAGTTTGGGATGCATGCTGTATATAAAACGCTAGTATAAATATTTTGTTGCTGATTAAAACTATAGTAACATTTGATATTGCGGTCCTGAAAAGGAGCGTTTGTGCTAGGAATCCGTCAAGCTAACAAATATCTTGTCCCAAAATACCTTGACCGCGCAAAGGTAACAAAACAACCGGCTTACTAGCAGTCAGACTTCAGGAACAAACCATTATATTGGTACCATTTGGTCTACTTCTGGATCATCCGATGAACCTTTAAATTCCTCACAGACGCATAAAAGTATTAGGCCTAACGTCAGTTTAGTTTATAAATTTTCTATTACTTTTTGATAGAAATATGCTGGAAATGGTTTTGATTACAACTGTTACTTAAAATTCTTACACAGTATGCCCTAATTCTTGGGAAAAAATGTGCACTTTGTTCCTTTCTTTCTTTAATTTCTATTGGACTTGCTGTTTCTCTCCAGTGGGTCATGACCATATCTACACATAACCTGTAGATCAAGACAAAGTGATGAACGAAAATTTCCTTCCACTTTTGTATTTTGACGTCAGGATCATTTTCTGCTGTTTGTTTGGTTTGGCCTCATTGTGATGCCAGCGTTTTCTTCCTATTAAACCCAGCCACGAAAGGTAATATTATAATGATTAGTTTGCTCGTTGTACAGTTTATTACTCAAAAAGGAAAATTGAGACCAATTTGCCACTGTAACTGGAAATAAATGCTCGAAATTGAAAATTTCTATGGTAGTGTAGCCTACAAAGGATTGAGTTTGAGGCAGGTTGTAAAAACGGTTAGCATATGTAACTCGGAACTTCTCCACGTTCCGTGATCAATACGTGACGTAAACCAGGTTTTTCATAGGTGTTAGTAGTTTCGCATCACGGTTGACTGCCTGCTGAAAGTACCCTTTGAAATCAAGCTTGCCGATTGTGACATGAGAACTATAATACGACGATCATTCCAGGCGAAATTATTTTCCGTTTCATCTTGAGAAAAAGCCTCGATTATTCATCGACAATTAAAAATATACCATTAAAACTATATAGTTTGGTTTTATAATTCCATGTATTAAAATTCCAGTTTAGCTATTTATTGACTATTTATTGTCTTGCATGTATATGCTATTTAAAAAAAAAAAAAACTTATAGTGGGCAGAACATCACGGCGATTCAAGAGGTCAGGGAACTGTTTGTACGGAATCGTTTTCTGACTAAAACAAACTTTTTGATCATGAAAAGATGGCTTATCATAAGGTACACGTCAAGCTTAACAAATGGCGTTTGTTCCGAACAACGAAGGTGGCCACTTGATTCAATGTGGAGGTACCAAAACAACATTTTTGCTAGCAGTTCTATCAGCAAATTAGGAAGGAACCGACACGACAGGTAAAATTCATAAAGTCGAGTCGGTAGAAGACAATTGATTCGTGGCTAGAATCAATTCTCGTTTTTAAATAATCCCCTACTGTTTAGGATGTGTGTTAAATTATGGACCGAAAATGGCTTTAATTATAACCAGTAGCGGATTTAGCGGGGGGTTGGGGGTGTATCAACCCCCCCAACCCCGTTTGGGACGTTCTGGCGCCCCCCTTAGACGAAAAAAAAAAAGACAAAAGAAGTTTGCAAATAAACGAAAG
>JAQIUX010000282.1:0-10146 GCA_034696965.1 Lithobius crassipes | reverse complement strand
GTCTTCGATCAGGCTCCAGCTGTGGAGCCGAGCGGGTCTGGTCCCCCATCTAGACCGTGCCTTCGCGGCATCACATTCAGACGTTTCGATTCTGCTCTTCCTCCGGTATCGGGGGCTAACAGTGTTCCTTTGGGTGTCGCCGGGGTTTCAGCCTCATCGAACTCGCGACCTTCTGCGTGGGATCGTGGTCCGCCCGTGATGGATGGTGGTTCGCCGCGCCCTCGGGGCGGTAATCTTGCGCAGCGCGGTCCTCGCCCGCCTCCGATTTCGCTTTCTCGAGACGACGCCGTGGCGGGAGGCTTGATTGCTGCTCCTTTGAACCGGAGCCGTAAGCGCTCTGAAGTGCTGCGGGAGGTCACGGCAGAGCCGCGCACTCCCGGCTGTGTGGCAGTTATTAAGGCAAATGGCAAGGAGGCGGCGGACCTCAAGAAGTCGGCGGTGCGCGTTTTGTCTAAGAACCGAGAAGCCCTGCCAGGCGGCATTCGTGGGTATAAAACTTCGCGGTCGGGAGACCTGGTGATTGACTGCATCACTGAGCAGCAAAGGGACAAGGTTGAGGCTATTCTCGCTGCCGCGGAAGAGGATGCTTTCGAGGTGGTTCGCCCCAGGGGGCGGCGCCCAACTATCCTGTTTACTGGCGTGCCCTCTGGCGAAACTGCTGCCGAGCTTAGGAGCAAAATTCTTGAGGGGAACCTTGGCATCTTCGAGAGTTGTAAGGACCTAGACATCGACGTTTTACGCCTGGTCTCTAAGCGACGTTGTCGTAACCCTGCGCGGAAAAACTGGGTAGCCGAGGCCCCACCGACCATCTTCAATTCCCTGATGGACTCAGGCGGCGTATACGTGGATCTGGTGAAGGTTTAGGCTGAAGAGCACCTTCCCGTCACGCGGTGCTTTAATTGTCAGGCGTATAATCATGTGGCGCGGTCCTGCCAATCTGGGCCTGTTTGCGCGCGATGTGGCGGTCGGCATAGGACCAGGGACTGTGCGGCCGACTCCGTCGAGTGTCCGAACTGTCGCCGAGAGGGGCTGAAAGCGCTTGATCACCCTGCTACTGATCCGGACTGCCCCATATTCCTGGGCCGACTACGCATGTGCAGGAATCGAACCACTTACTGATGGCTACCTTCCAGTTTTTTCAGTTGAACTGTGGCAAGGGGGCTATTGCTTGCTCTCTTGCTCAAGAATTTTCAAGACGTACCGAATTTGTTTTTATTCAGGAACCATATCTTCTTGGTACCGGCCTTCCGGCTGCCGGTTGGGGTAACGACCGTGTCATCTATAAGAAATCTGGTGGACGCATTAGATCGGTCATCGTGGTCCGGGACCCGTCATTGAATGTCGTTTTCATGGACCATCTGTCGTCTGCGGACCGTGTGGTGGTGGAGTGGACTGTCGGGAGATCCTGCATTCACGTGGTGGCTGTCTACATGGACCGCAACTCCGACTATGCGGCACAGCTGTCGAAGATTCAGGACGTTATTGATCTTGGAGCACCGGTCCTCATTGCGGGCGACCTTAACGCCCGTAGCACCACCTGGGGCGATACTTTGATTGATGGGCGCGGTGCGGCGCTGGAGGATTTCATCGCCTGCCATCGGCTGATTATCAATAATGACCACCATTCGCCGCCAACCTTCTGCACTGCCAACGGTTCCAGCTGGATCGATCTTACGCTCTCCAGGGGTTGTCAGGCCGGGGATTGGAGGGTCCTCGAAGAGGAGTGGAACTCGGATCACCGGGCCATTTCTTTTTCTGTTGCCCATCCTGGAGGCCCTCCGGTCGCCGATGAGAGGCTGGACCTTGGCAGGGCGGACTGGACCATGTTTCGTCATCACCTTGTGCGGGGTTTGGATGGGGTGGACCCTGGAGCCGGCGAGGCCGAGGCTGTTGCTACGACCTTCCAGGATGCCTGCGTTGCGGCTTTACATACTTCCGTTCCTACAAGGCGCCGTCGGCGGGGGGGGAAAGTCTTGGTGGACGGCCGGTCTGCAGTATTCCAAGGTTGCGGTTCGTCGCGCGAGGAATCGGTTCCAGGCGGCCGTGGACCCTGCCCGGAGGGCTGCCCTTGGCTCCGCTTATCGTAGGCTCCGCCGGGATTATTTCGACAGCATCAAGCGTGCAAAGGTGGAGTCTTGGAGGACCTTCTGCGAACATAACTCGGGGAAGGACCCCTTCGGGCTCCCCTACAAGATCATTACTAGAGGAGCTCCTGGCCGTGCCACGCCTGCGACTGTTTTAAGACCTGATGGGAGCTGGACTGCGACACGGGAGGAGACGGCCAGGTGTCTCCTGTCCAGGTATTTCCCGGGGGATGACCCTGCTACTGATACTGATGCGCAGTCCGATCTTAGGAGAGACTATTTGCTTGACGGTTGCGCCGCGGGGGATGTCCCTTTTTCGCGAGAGGAGCTGGCAGAGGTGGTCGGTTCTGCCAGAGTTAGCTCTGCTCCGGGGATCGACGGCTTTCCGGCGGCGGCCTTGGCTCATGTTTTCGAGTCTGTGGGCGGCTTCTGGTTGGCCTTGCTCAATAGACTGTTCGCCGAAGGGATTTTTCCGCGACCATGGAAGAGGTCCAGAGTTGTCTTGTTGCCTAAAACGGTTGGAGACTTTCGCCCGATTTGCCTGCTCCCAGTGTTGGGGAAGGTTCTCGATAAGCTCCTGGCGCGGCGTTTAATGTACTGGCTTGAGACAGAACATATGCTCTCTGACGAGCAGTATGGTTTCCGGCCTCAGCGTGGCTGTGTGCAGGCCATTGGTGACTTGACCGACTGGATTGAGGAGCAACGCCGTGAAGATCTTCAGTGTGTTGTGGCGACGTTGGACGTCAGGAACGCCTTTAACTCCGCCTGGCCCCCCTCTATCATCAACGAGATGCGTCGGCTGGGCGTTCCGAAGAACATTATTCACATCATTCGTTCGTTTTTTGAAGAGCGCTTTGTCGTCCTGGAGGACGTGGAGGTTCCGGTTGCCAGGGGGTGTCCTCAGGGTTCCTGCTTGGGCCCCGCCCTCTGGCTGTTGGAGATGGAGGACCTCTTCGACCGTTTGCGGGAGACGCAGTTGCCTTGTCCCGGCCGGAAGAAGAACCAGGCCTTTGCGGACGACGACGCTGTGGCCTGGGCCTCTTCCTCTAAGAGGAACCTTGAAAGGATCTGGGATATTCTGTGGACGACTGCGGTTGGGTGGAGCCAAGACCATAAGCTGGAATTTAATCTCGAGAAATTCGAATTCCTCTACGTTCATGATCGTAAGAAGGGCAGGCCACCCCGCCTTCTGTTAAATGGCGAACGCGTGGTGTTCCGAGATGCCATCAAGTATCTTGGGGTCTTGTTGGATCCAACTTTGTCCTGGGTGCCGCACTTGAAACGGTTGAAGGATCGCGCCGGGAGGATGGTTGGCAAGATCTTTGCTGTGGCTGGACGGACCTGGGGTGTCACGCCGGATATTATGAGACAGATCATCAACCGGGCTATTAAGCCTATGCTACTGTATGGTTCCGAGGTGTGGGGCCACAGGCTCCGTTTTGTTCACCCTGCTAAGCTACTCAACGCCGCTATCAGGGGCTTTCTCCTCGCTGTGTGCCGCGCGTATAGGACTGCCCCTACCGATGCCCTGTTTGTCCTCGCGGGCATTCCACCACTTCACCTGGAGGCTCAGGCCAACTGCGACTTCCACCGCTCGCTTTGCTCTGGGGAGGTTCCGGTGGACAGGCCGGTTCCGCCCGATGCGTGGCCGCACCCCGCGGAGCGGGTTGCGCTGACCTATTCCCTAATGAACGAGGGGGGCGTCGTCCCCGAGGCCGATGTGTGGATCTACACCGATGGGTCTGGCATGGGAGGTAGGACGGCCTACGGTTACTTTGGATTCCGCAAGGATGACCCGACAAAATCTGTTACGAAGCGGGTTCGGCTGCCCGACGGTTGCTCGGTTTTTCAGGCTGAGGTCTGCGCAATTTCTGATGCGATGTCGGATCTGGGGAGCGACGCTCTGCCTATTGTCGACGGGGAGGACATCGTCGCCATTATCTCCGACTGTCGGTCGGCCCTCACGGCGATCTGCTCGGGATCTACTCGTACCGGGGAGACGTTGCTTGCCTACGAACTTTTCCGGGTTTTGGCGCAACAGCGCGGGGTCACTTTGCACTGGGTCCGCGCCCACTCCGGTGTCCTGGGTAACGAAGAGGCTGACCGTGTGGCCAAGGAGGCGCTTGAGCTGGAGGAGGCTCGGCCTTACCCTGTCCCTAGGTCGGCGGTTCGGTCGGCCAGCCGCCGCGATTTGCTACACCGTTGGCAGGATTTCTGGGACCGCTCCGACAAAGGACGATTGACTCATCGCTACCTTCCGGGCGTCTTGGTCAACTCCAGGCTCCATCATCACCAGACAGTTCAGCTTCTTACCGGTCACGGCAATCTCCGAGAGTACCTTGTGCGATTTCATCTTGCTCCCGATGACTTTTGTCCCAATTGCGGTCATGGCGTCGAGGACGTGGAGCACGTTCTCTTTGCTTGCGAGATGCCTGAGAGGATGGCGGGTCATGCAGGTCTCCAGCAGTGCTGCATTACGAGTGGCCACGGGTGGCCTGTTGCCTTGGAGGACCTGATGTTACCCGATCTCTACCCTTTTTTGCGCCGTATGGCCGGCACACTATGAGCCGTTGGGTGGAGTCTGTCTCTGCCTCCCGTCACTGTTGTGCTCGCTTGTTTCCTTTACCATGGATTGTTTTGTTGGGGCCCCTTGACCGGTTGTATCCCCAATTTGCTTTGCTTATCTTGCACCCATGGATTGTTTTGTTGTGGGCTACTGCTTGTTGTTTGCGTTTGCTTGGGGAGCCTATGATGCGGTTCCCTGTTGCTGTGGTGCTTGGACCTCTGGTTTAACTGGCTTATCGTGTTTTATATTTTGCAGCATTTTATTGGTGATTATGCTTGCTTTTAACTGCCTTAAAGCATGTCCTGTGTAATGTGGGTATTCTTTATGGCCAGTTTGTCGTTTCAATTTTCTTTTGCATTTTATTGGTGTTCATGGTTGTTTTTACTGCCTTAAGGCGTGTTCTTTGTATTGTGGATTGCTTTTAAGGCCATTTGCCGTTTTGCTTGTTATTTTACTTGCCATGTTATTTACCTGTTGCTACTTACCTGTTTAGTTACTTACCTGTTTTGATGTTTATTAAACGTTCCTTTCGGCGTTGCTGCCTTCCGCTGTGCCGCGCCTTCGTGTGTCTTCGCTGGTCGGACTGGTCGGGCTCGGTGGGGTCCTCCTCCGCGCTGGCTCCGCCGTTTGTTTCCTTGGCTGGGGCTTTGCTTCGATTTTTGTTTTGTTTGTTTTGTTTTGTTTCGTGTTTCCCCTTCCCTCCCCTTAAACCTTTTGGTAGTTGGGTGATTATTTTCATTAATGTCCCTATCTAGTGCCCCAACTACAAGGAGCAAAGCCACAGCCAGGAAAACAAAAATACCATTAGGAAAATATCCTGCAGAACCAGCGGGCATCGGACCACATGTAAAAGAAAACTAGGAAAACACAACCAATAAGAAATAATCCAAATCAAAAAGGTAAGTATCAGGTAAGTATAAAATAAGGTTAAAGGTAAGTAAAACTTACAGCAGTTAAGCAAAACTTACACAAGTAAAACAGGTAAGTAAAACAGGTACGTACAACAGGTAAGTAAAACAGGTACGTACAACAGGTAAGTAAAACAAGTAAAACTAAATATTACACAAATCTAATAAAAAGAGTCCAACACACACATAATAACGAAACACTAAATATAATTTCAGTCCAAAAACTGAAAACTATAAAACCGACAGCGGTTTAAACGTCATGATCTTTCACGGATCTGCAAACTAGCGCCTCAAAGAGCCCGAAAAAGCTCTTATTCCAAAGCCACTCTCTCCTGTCGATCCCCCAGACCCCAAGGGGAACAGCCTCCTGGTGAAACCTCATTCTAGCGCTTTCGCGCCACCCGAGGTTGCAATGCCACAAAAGGTGCTCTGGGTCCTCAATGGCCCCACATTCGCACAGGTCGCTGCCACTCAACCTGTGGCGAAAGAGGTAGGCCTGAAAATTTCCATGGCCAGTAATCACCTGAGCAACCTTGGAGGACAAGAGAAACTGGTGGTTGGAGACCCGGCTCACATAACCGTGAGTACAACGTCCTTTCGTACTGTCATCCCAGTACCTCTGCCAATCATTTATCAGGTCTAATTTAACAAATCGGCTCCAAATCTGCCGAGAAAGCTGCGGATACATAATTAGTCCATCTCCGCTGGCAGCCTCCTTGGCAAGCACGTCTGCCCTTTCATTGCCCGCTTCTCCCACATGTGCTTTGACCCAGACCAGCTTAACGGCACCACCAGTCTGGGACAGCCAAACATGGGCCTGAAAGCACTCAAGCATATCAAGGGCACCAGTTGCAACAGTGACTAAAGCAGACCGACAGTCCGACCAGATCTGAATGCCGCCTCCGATCTTCGCTGGGTCATGGACGTTCCTGACAAGCTCAACCGCTGCTAAAATGGCCAGAAGTTCGGCAAAGTATACCGAAACCTCGCTTCTCAGCTTCACTTTAATAAAGTCAGTTTCGCCGAGAAGCGGTTTATAGACCGATAGCGCATACCCAACTCGATTTTCAAGTTTGGAGGCATCAGTGTAGATTCGCAAGTCGAACTCATCATTACGAACGTCCTCCCAGTCATAGATCTTCAGGGCGGCAGCAGTGGCCGGATGGATCCTGTCAACAACTGGCACCCGCTGCATGCAGGCATCCTGTTTGTACAGGTTATACCTGCGCCAGCAATGATAAGCCTGTAAGTGGACGGGCGCAACCCCAGTAAGGACAAACAGGGCGTCAGTAGAAACAGTCCTATAACAATTAGTCATAGCAAGGAGGAAGGGTCTGCAGGCAGTAAAGAGATGTTTCTGAGAGAGAACCAATTTGGCCCTCTCACCCCATACCTCACTTGCATATAGGATCATAGGCAAAATTGCCCGATTAAAAATGATCTTCATGGCGCCTTTGTTTACACCACGCGCCTTACCAGTAACCTGCCAGAGTCGATTGGAGATGGATCCAACTTTCCTCTTAAGCATCCTGAGATGCGACGTCCAATGTAGGTTAGGGTCAACAGTAACGCCCAGGTAATCGATAGTTTCATCACCGATGAGAGTCTCGCCATCAATTCTAAATACAGGCGGCCTTAAGACCTGCGTGCAGGGACAGAACATTAACTGTCTTTGTGCTATTGAATTTCAGTTTATTTTAAACTGACCAGTCCAAGCACACACCACAGACCTCAGGCAAAGCCGCTCCAGCTTCTTAACGGAAGTCGACATAATTTTTAGCAGAGTATCATCCGCAAAAGCTTGGGGACTGACATCTTCTGCTTCAAATGTCTGTCTAAGGGTCCCCAACAGGGACTCCATAACAAGGAGCCACAAAAATGGACCCAGACAGGAGCCCTGAGGGCAACCCAGATTGAGGCGAAACTCACAATCGTTGATAAGGATAGTCCTATCAACAAGAAAGGCCTTAATGGCACCGTACAGTTCCCTGGGACAATGATGTTTTCGTAAAAACAATAGAATGGCCGGATGCCATGCCTGGTTAAAGGCATTGACAATGTCCAAGGCCACAACTGCACAGTGCCTTCCCATAGCATGGGCACTTTTAACACTATCCCGGAGACACTCAATCGCCGAGACAGTGCTTTTGCCGGCCCGATAGCCAAACTGGACGTCCGAGAGTAGACTGTCCCTCTCGAGCCAGAACATAAGGCGTCGCGCAATTAACTTGTCCAAAACCTTTCCAACATTGGAAAGAAGACAAATGGGCCTATGCTTGCCTTGTTTCTTTTTGGGGATCAGGACTAGCCTGGCTGATTTCCAAACGTCTGGAAAAATCCCATGACGATAGCAAGAATTTAATAGTCTCAGCCACACATTGCCGACGCTTTCAAAAATATGAACAATGCATGATCCAGGAATGTCATCAGGACCTGGGGAAGAGTCCTTGTTGACCTCCTGAACCACGCTAACAAGTTCTGTCTCCGAAAAGGGCACATCAGAGGTGGAATGGTAATCCTGCCCTGCAAGGTTTCTAATGACTCGGTGCTTAAAGGTGTCATCGTCATCATTATCCTCGGGGAAGTATTGGTTCTTAATGGCCCCAGCGATCTCAATCCTATCGGTTAACCAGGCTCCATTGTCATCCCTAATGGTTTGAACAAATGGAGTCCTGGGAACATTCATTTTCAGAATCCGATAGGGCAATCCAAAAGGGTCAGCAGAAGAATTAGACTGGCAGAATTTCTCCCAGTATTCTAGCTTAGTGTCCTTAATATTTCTGCCATAATCCCTTCTAGCCTTCCTAAAGGCTTCAATGTCCGTTTGGCTGCGAGAACGCTGGGACTTAACCCTAAGCTTCCTCAAGTCACACCGAGCTTTCCAAAGCTCAGTGGTCCACCATTTGCAGGACAGTCTTTTAGGTTTCCGCTTCCTTGACATGGAGCGATTACACGCTTCGATGCAGAGGTTCTGGAAGACCACGGCTCCATTATGCACCGTTTCAGGGACATCATGGGCCAAGAAACTCTCTACCACATGGATGCCATTACGTAGAACATTCCGGAACAGAGTCCAATTGATATTAACCGGACTCCATCCGCGTAAATCAAAATCAAAATCCACTTCAAGACGGAAATGAATCATTCTGTGGTCACTAAGAGTCTCATGGCCCATGACGTACCACTGAGTTGTAACAATGTCTTTACAGATGGTCAAATCAATCCAGCTCCTCCTCCCACTTCTGGATTCGAAAGTGGGCAAGGAGCTGTTATCATTCATTATCTCTAAGAGATGTAGAGCACAGAACTCCTCCACCATGCTGCCACGAATGTCCAAGATCTCCCCACCCCAAAGAGGATTCTTGGCATTAAAATCGCCAACAAAAATCACCTTATTGCCAGTCTTAAGAACAGACGTAACAATAGCTAAGTCTGCCTCCAAATCACTATTCGATTCAGAGTACAGATTGACGATATAGAGTTTATCCCTATCGCCAATAGAAATGGTAACCATATGGTCATTAGACCATTGAGTGCAAAAGGTGACATTAGCGATCTCTTTCCGGACAACAGTTACAGCCTTGGCTCTTTGTCCACCAGCATGATAGAAAAGCCTGTGCTCCGTCCAACCACCGACCGGAATGCCATCACAAACAGACCACTCGGGTTCCTGAATACAGATGACGTCGGCAGACCTCGCCTCCTGTCTACAAAGATGCATGGCTTGTTTGCCTTTGCCAAGATTGACCTGCAAGCAGGTTAGTATAGCGGTGTTAGCCATAATAGGTCCGTTCCTTGCAGCGCTTGAGCCTAATCCCAAAAGTTGGGCATCCAGAACTGCTAGCAGAGTGCTTACACTCGTCAGGGTCACGATTATTCTTAGTGCAGTTTGGACACTTAAGAAAATTTGCATCGCAGTTCTGAACGAGATGCTCACCGCTGCATCTAGGACAGCAGAACTTTTCCGTACACTTGCTGGCAATATGACCATACCCGCTGCAGTTATAACAGCGGGTCACCGAAAAGTATTCTTCGATATGTACAATTTGCCAGTCAAAACAGTTCCCTGCTGCATTAGCATCTTGTAAACACAAGGTTCGGTCTCCACAATCCAGTTAACCCGGGATCTGTTGCGACATTTACGCAAGGAAACAAGATTGAACCCCGCTTCGAGCCTATCTCGAATGACACCAGACCAGAGTTTCGAATTCTGGTAATTAGTTCGTTCTAGAGGTCAACGCGACTATAGTCAGCGTCAACCCCAGTAATGAGGATCGTAGGCTTCCGAAAATGGGGATGTTGATTGTTGAACCCGAAAGTCATTCGACTTCCCGAGTTCTTCCTCGAGTTTGGCCTGCTGCTGACTCGACTCGCTCTCCACAAGGACACCACCATCCACAATTCGTCGTATTTGTCGAAAACCCCTGCCAATGACCTCACTAGGGATCTTACTAATGGTCTCTCGGATTTTGCTGAGGACACCAGTCTTAGCCTGCGAACTTTGTCCCTCGCCACCAAGTTCACCAGTCTCACTCTCACTGAGCCTGATAATGGTATTGAACTTGGTTTGGCGAGGACCTTGTTTCTT
>JAQIUX010000281.1:0-10157 GCA_034696965.1 Lithobius crassipes | reverse complement strand
TGAAGAGATTTTCTCACCGTGGCTGGCTTACTTTGAGGACAGATGCATACACTGCGAGATATTGGAGGTGTTCAGGATCGTCAACGGAATGGATCGTTCAGGATCGTCAGTCATGACCTGCGAATAGAATGGACAGTCGTGACCGCCAGGTCTTGGCTGTGAAACTGCCTATGTTATGTTGCAATTGCTTAACTGTCGCTTTAATTGACGTTGTAACCTGCACTAACATATTCAATGTGACTACGTAAAAAAAAGGTATCTCAAAAGTTGATTAAACTTGTGTTTTTTCAATCTGGGAATTAGTAATTTAGTACTGAAAAACCTACTGAAGTTGTGGGAATGTCAGTACATGTGTTTAAATTAAACTGAAACCAATTAAGTTATGTATCTTTGGTTGATGGGGAGGGGAAACTACACAATATTGTGTAGGTTAGGCATATTAAGCTCCTATTTTAAAATAGCTTATTTTATGACTTTTTAGGGGGATTTAGTACGAAGTTTAAAAGAAAGTGGAGCTCCAGAAATTGATGTGAAGAAGGCTGTGAATGAATTGAAGTCTAGGAAAAAAATACTTGAAGATAAGGTCAGTTTTCAACTATTGATGATAGCTATAGGACGTTATGGCGTTTATAAACCTGTTTTTTATTGACTTTTTTTATTTAGGGCCTATTGGTATTTATTTAAGTTTCTATTTGTAGTGGTTTGTGTTTATCATTTAGGCCTAGAGAATGTTTTAATTTTTTAGGAATTGGAACTAAGTCCCTCTTCAAACTCGATTGACAGAGCAAAATTAGAAGATCTTTTGAAGAGGCGGTTTTTTTACATTCAGTCGTTTGAAATATATGGAGGTAAATTTGCTTTTTTGTTCACTGTAAGATGGCTAATATTATTGTGGGCTGTTTTCTGACCAAATGAAAATGACAGTTTCAACTACCCCGAAGTTATCTTATGCTATCATGTAGCTGAACTTTTCATGTTTTAGTCACCCAAATAAAATTAATTGTATTCCTGAACACCTATCATTGTCATTGTCTATCACGCCCATAAACCCGTATTTTGTGGCTAAATAGAATTCTATTGTCGTCGTACCACCCTTCTCTTCTCTCTGCCAATCTTCTAGGATTTATTGTACGTCTGTTTTGCACCTGTTGACATTAAGATGTGTTTCAGCTCGAAAATAAAATTTGATGGGACCCTTTTTGTTGTTCATTTTTCTTACAGTGAAGTTTGTGGTGCTATTAATGTTTTGTTTTAGGCTACAACTACATAGAGTGCTAGGTTGTCATTGTTGCATAAGTGGTATCTGCTTGTCCAACAGGTATTTCAGTGTAGCCATGAAATGAAATTGTGCATCATTGCAAGTTTGCAGTGTTTACTTTATATCACCTTCAGGAACACACAGTGGCAGGTGGTAGCATAGTGTAAGTTTACATCCAGATGTTCTGTACCTGTATTTCATGTAACTTCTGCTTTTTAGCAGAGAATTTATTACAGTGAGGTTGCCACATTTTCAAATGATGTGAATGCGAGCTATAGTAAATAGCGAATAGCACGAATGCAAATAAGTTGCAATAACACTTTTCTGCACTACATAGCTCCACTGTCCAGTGATCAATCCTTTTGAAATTGGAATGGCCTCTCTTATAGGTGATAGCATGACTGTAACGTTGACTCTTTTAGTGGCTGGCCAAATTACTAGAAATCGTGACAGATCATCTATTCATCTTCAACTAATTTTAGGAAATTGTCGATTCGGTTTCGGTTCATTTTTTCGAAAAAACTCTGTACTTTTCACTAACACTATGACAGAGTATCAAATGATTAATAGCGTTAATAATTTTATCTTTCATGATATTTTCTTGAATCAATGGTTCAAAATATGCAATTTTAATGTAATGCTGCTTCAGCAAAAATATTTGCGGCTGCAAAGTCTTACAGCAAATCACCTGGTATGGAAACAAAATGAAACAAAACCAACAATACACTTTGTGCTAATAAATCAACGTCTTTCAGGTATTACGGGTCAGTATGACTTTGGACCTATGGGCTGTGCAATGAAATCAAATCTCCTTAATGCTTGGCGGCAGTTCTTTATCCTTGAAGAACAAATGTTGGAAGTGGACTGTTCAGTTCTCACTCCAGAGCCTGTACTAAAGTAAGATTTTTTTGTCCCGTTCTAACACACATTTCAACTTGCTTATGGCTGCTTTATGAATGTTTTTAATTTTAGAGCATCTGGGCACACTGACCGGTTTGCTGACTATATGGTCAAGGATTTAAAAAATGGGGAATGCTTTCGTCTCGACCATTTAATCAAAGGTATACTGCTGTTGTGCTGTGTAGATTGTATGTACGTTAGTTAATCATTACCATAGTTCCATCACACTATTATTAAATTGGTGTTTTTAACTGCTTCATTTTTTAACTTGGTGTTGCTGTAGTACATAATTAAGACTTTCAACATCATTATAACTGTTAGGCTACATATTTGTTTACAAAATCAAAACTATCTTTACCTTTTAATACCATACAACTTTGTAAGACACTTCAGCAACTTGGGTTGCAAATATTTTCAGTTCATATTCACAGTTTTGTACTTGCTTGCTATATTAGGTCTACTATATGAGAGAAAGCAAAATTAATTCTTGTGCTTCAGACTTCTTGAAATCTCGTTCGGACTTTAAAAAAAAATCTATTCTTTCTATCTTCTTCCCGTGACGAGGTGACTTTACTCAAAGACGTTAACTTCCAGACTAACACCCACTAACGTACTTGACGAAACCAAAACAGTAAACTGATATAAACTACAAAAAAAAAAAAACAACGGACATTCACCCAAAAAGCAGAACTTGTAAAAAGTGCCTCCCAAGTTTTGCAGTGCTGTGGCCACTTGAGGAAGTAATATAAGAGCGCTAAGCACTTGCGGCAACTTACGACACGTAGGAGCCAAAAGGATAAAATTTCCTTACATGTATTGAGCAGCCTTGTCTCCCACAATTCCTTTGTAATTTGTCGCTAGTACCTGGCACTCCTTCAAGTAGCTACAGCACTGCATAACTCGGAGACCCTTTTAACCAGTTCTGGTTTGGGTGGATAGAATATTTTGCATTAGTTTAGTTTAAGTATAGTTGCGTACTTGAATATTTATGGGAACTGGTGTTGCCATATACAGGGTGTCCCAGAGTGACCATCCACCCCTCGTAATTTTTACACACTTCGATTGACGTTCTTGAGACGAAATTTCTCATTACTAAGTCGTATGTGAAGAATCTAGTGGCACTGTCGGTTTGCCTGTGGAGTGCACCCCCCAAGGGGTGAATTGAGGTACAACTTTAAATTTCTTCAATGGAAAGGGGGATAAATTGTGCATCGTTGGAAAGGTCTCTTTACGAAAGAAGCAACTTTTGTAGGAAGCGTTTCGTGATGTGTTCAACAGTGTAAAAGTGGCAGCCATGAACAGGAATAGAAAATACTTGGAAACAGCTCCCATCAAACCTTCCATCCGCATGAAACGAGTCTTGGTCAGAGTGAGTTAAAGCTTGAAGCTTGCCCCCCCCCCCCCCCTCCCCCGCCCAATCCCCAGTACACATCAATTATAATATGATCTCTGCAAGCTAAATTTCCGGGAAAGTCTTCTCGACAAGAGATCAATAAAAGTTATTTTTTTTAAATATCTTCCACCCTCATTGTTATGTATTTTTGTTGTTATTTTCTATTCCTATTCATCGTTGCCACTTTTACACATCACGAAATGCTTCCTGCAAAAGTTGATTCTTTTGTAAAGACCTTTTCAACGATGCACAATTTAACACCCTTCCATTGAAAAAATTAAAGTTGCTTGCCAATTCTCCCCTTGAGGAGCATACCACAGGCAAACCGACACTGCCACTAGATTCTTCGCATACGACTTGGTAATAAGAAATTTCGCCTCAGGACCGTCATACGAAGCGCGTGAAAATTACGAGGGTGAACGGTTACTCTGGGACACCCTGTGTACACAGTGTAGCCTATACACTCTCCTAACGTATGAACCCTTGGTCGTAGTTATATAAGTAATTTTTGTATATTACATTTAGCTCACCTTGAAAAAATTATGTCTGATAAGAAGACTGATGAAAGTACCCGAGCTGAATGTGAAGATATTGTAGTTAAGGTAACTGTTAATGTAATACCAACTATTGAATTTTAGCTTATGTCTAGAAAGTTATACTCCATGGTAGTTATTTTAGATCATTGAGAGTCTTGACGATAATTATTTTGTAATGCGGCCTTACGCATAGTTTTTTCAGTAATCCAATCTATTTGGATTGTGTCGTCTGATAGGCTAGGCATCAGAAACGTTTATTCAAATTATCTAAACACTGAGCTGCTTTGTTCTATTGATTTTGGATATTGTCTTTTATTCAATTTTTATTTTTTTACGGTTGCATTAGCAAAAAGTTGGTTATTGACAATTTCGGTCTTCAGGTCAAGGAAAACAAGCTTTCAACTATCGTCTGTGACAAACTTTTGAAAAAAAGCTGTGGAAAGAAATGTAGCGAGAAAAGAGCATTTAAGTTTTTTAGTTGTTTAAAATAAAACCATGACATGACATATCAAACTCCGAATCTAGTTGATGGCGTTACAAAGTGGTTTAACTTTCATGAAATTGAGAGTCGTAAATAAGTCAAACCCTATTGCTAAAAAATGTATTAGGTAAATAATTATAATCTTTGATCCTGGCATCTGTGTGACTCTCTCTGCATGTTTCGTTTTCTTTTGGATTAGTTGGACGGGATGTCAAAAGAGGAGATGAACAGTATATTACACAAATACAACATGAAGTCGCCTGTAACTGGAAATGAGCTCTCAGATGCAATAGAATTCAATTTGATGTTTGGAATTTCTATAGGACCTACTGGATTGGTGAAAGGGTAAGAATTGATTCTAAAGATAGTTGCAAAGATGATGAGTTATTTTATTTCATATAGCTCTACATATTTCTTTTGTTTTTGTGGTTGCAGATTTCTTCGTCCTGAAACTGCTCAAGGCATATTTGTCAATTTTAAACGTTTGCTAGATTTCAACCAGGGTCGCCTACCATTTGCCGCTGCACAAATTGGTAACTCTTTTCGTAACGAAATCTCTCCTCGGTCAGGTTTAATCCGTGTTAGGTAAGGTGTGCTTAGTGGGCTTAGTGTTGGCCATTGTATTGTAATATACTTTGTGTACATTGTTTGTTTTGTTATGATATATAGAGAGTTTACAATGGCAGAAATTGAACATTTTGTTGATCCTGCATCCAAAGACCATCCTAAGTTTTCCTCTATTGAAGATCTGAAGGTATTATTGTATTCAGCGTGTAATCAAATGGATGGGAAACCAGCAGAACTGAGAACTATCAAGGAAGCTGTAGAATCGGTTAGTTCCACTCTTGTTTTTTTAATGCTGGAGTAACTTGCTACTAGGGTTGTGCGAAAATTGAAAATTATGATTCGAGTTAGATTTTACTATGTGATAGAAGTCAAGTCAAATTCAATTTCAATAAAATCGAGCGAAAAACGATTGTTGCATTATTTTTTATTTTAAGAAGAAAATGGAATTTTAACGTTTATAAAGTTAAGTTCTAGACGTTTAAAAATCTATTTCAGTTACTGTATAGAAATTTTGAATTACGTCAATACCAATCACGCATGGCGCTGCCTGGGCTTTTCTGCTACCATTGCTTTCGTGCCGATCGCACGGCGGTCCCTCCCTCTAAGTTGGGATAACAAAATAGAGAATAAAATAGGGTGTCCGCAGGTTTCAAAATTCTAACAATTATTGTACTGTTAGCCAGTTAATGTTTTTCGCAATTGTCCGGAGGTCACTTCTTGTGGCAAGGGGAGCATGTAGCGGGTGCTCCTCCTTCCCCAACGCTTGGTCTGCTGGGTGCAAGTGGAAAGGGCATATGCGCTCCGGTTGTGCGGAAACTGGAGGAATGTCACGAGCGTGGCCACGTCTCAGACAGGTTGTAAGTTGTAATGCAATGTTTCTCATTATAAATGGGCACTTGTGTTGAGTCGCTCGGTAGTCAGCCGAGACCTAAGTTATCATTTAGAGAAATTTGGCATGAGAGTTAGGATGAAGTTGCCACTCGTGACAACACCGGTGACAAAAAGAATTGTAATTGCAATTGTCCTTGTGGTGGGCACAGGTGGGCGTACGTTTAAAATAGCAATCAGAGAAAACGGCATACATTGTTTGAAATCTGATTGTTCCAGGAATTCAAACAACTTTCCCTCTTTTAACACATCCAAACATTCCTGTTGGTATTGTGGAGTAGCTATTGGGCAATAGCAATGATGTGTGGCTCCGTACAATCATATGTATCGATTGTTCGATGGTTTATATTTCAATCTTTATTGTTTTACTTTCAGAAATTAATTGCTAATCAAACTTTAGCTTACTTCGTGGCCAGAATTCATTTATTTCTGGTTAGTGTGGGAGTTGACCAGAGAAGGCTTCGCTTTCGCCAACACATGAGCAATGAAATGGCACATTATGCTTCTGATTGCTGGGATGCTGAGTGCTTAACATCTTATGTAAGTAATTTGTCTTAATGGATAAATGCTGCTTTTTTGGTGGCCATTGCCACAGAAAACAATCCATAGTTTATTTTCTTTGGTGTTGTGATTGTAACTGTCAGTTTACTTCTGTATTGCATGGTATTGTTATATAAACTGTATAAGCTTTGTGCTATGAATTATTAGGCTTTTTATTATTATCATTAGACTTTATGTATTGTACACAGTATGTACATAGTTTTAATTCAAGATAACTTTCGTCCAAACTTACAGCTTACTGGATGCCTAGTGTTCATAGGTTAGGAGAGTGAATGACAAGCTGGAATCCAGTGACACAGATGGGATGTCTACAGTGGCACTTTTTTGTGTATTTTTCAAAAGGTTTTAGGAAAAGTACAAATTTATTCAAATGTATACAAGCATTCAAAGTTACCTGGTTAAGTCATAAAGAGAATTAGAGATACAATTTTTACAGAACCTTTTGCAGCCTTAGGACCTTTTGCAGGCCACATTGCCACATTCCACATTGTCATGATTTTGTTTCAGGGTTGGATTGAGTGTGTTGGTTGCGCAGATCGATCATGCTATGACCTGTCCCAACATACGAAAGCCACAGGTGTGAAGCTAGCTGCTGAAAAGAAACTGGCAGAGCCTATATCCTTTCAAGTTGCACAATGCTAGAAGCAGCTTAGCTGTAACAGCAGTGGTGCTAATTTGTTAAATCTTGTTTCAGGCAAATTTGTGGTGGTTTAATTGGGAACAAAAGCCCCATTCATTTAAAGAGGGTATGTAGTGCCTTGATAACAGTTGTGGGTGAATGCTAGCTACCTTGATAAAACTTCAGGTACCGTACTGAAAGTGTGAGTTACTTTGAACAATTTTTTTCTATTAAATTGTTCGTAAAACTGTTTATCTTAAATGGTGTAACAAATTAACTTGGTGATATTGAATTCTGAGGTGACTTAACACATTTCCATTTAATTCTAAAATGTTTTTGCAAAAACTAAAAAAAAGTTCAAATTTACACTGGCCTTCAGAATAATCCCGTTTTGCGGTACCTATAAATTTATGCATTGCTCTAACAGAGTGAAACAAACAGCTAAAGATTAATTAAATTCTTTGTTTTGAGTACATACTTTCCAACACAGTTTTATTGTAAGATAAATGTTGTTCTTATGTGGTAATTCCAGGAGATGACCTGGTGATGAATTCTTGCTTCGTTACTCGTGACAGTTGTCGTCGCTATGTTTATTCCTACTCCCTGACCATGGGAATTTCTGGGGGATGCATATTGTTCTGAATGGCCCAGGGAGAGCCTTGGGAACAAACATAACAGATGGCACTAGTGACGCGCAACGAAGCGAGAATTTGAAAGCAACGGAAATCTCCTGATGAACCCAGGAGAAAATCGTCTACCGAAATTATTGCATAAGAATTTCTTATATTTCCATGGGAAAGCAAAAAGCTTTCTGAATGTAAAATGGTTTCCACGCTTCATTTGATTGGAGGTCTTCCACAACCCCTCTATTCCTATGGACCAACCCCAATTGGTCGATAAGGATGAATAAGTCGATACCTTGCCAGCTGAAAACTAAGCTAACAAAATAGTTACCTTGCAAGCGGTTTTAGCTATTGACAACTTTTTGTTTAGCGGGATCGTTAAGTCGAAAACCACCTTATTGTCCTAAAGCTATAGAACCATGTTTTTGGAGGGTGAAAATGAAAAATCCCTAAGGGATTGCCATTGAATTTCCCGGGGCCCGGCCCCGGACCCGAAGTAAAGTAAAAAAAAAATTTCATAATCATCTAAAGTATTTTATTGTTATCCATGACAAATGGGGTCTGGCCCCAGAGTAACGTAAAAAACAAAAAGTTTTAATTTTTGTCCCCCCTTCTGGACTCTGCCCCGGGACCTGGCTTGGCTATCGGCGGCCCTGCAAGGGACTTCACTGTTGCTGTAGTATACAACAAAATTTTGCTCAAAATAACGACTTACTACCTCACCAGCGGAGCTGGGCACAAATTTAGTACTGTACCTTCAATATTGTGCAGTAGGTGTCTGCCGAATCAGCCTTATTTCCATAGTTAGTGCCGTCTTTTCAGTCGTAGTAGAGAGCTCAAGTCTTCTGTCACTTGCTTGCCAGAATACGAAAAGCGAGTAAATTATACATTAAAAAATTCTTTATAAGTATCTGATTGGATGTAAAATTTGTATACTTGTTTCTTTTACCGGTGCTGTTCCGATTGTAATTTTGTTTTTTATGGAAGTCTTAGGAAGCAATGTAAAATCATTCAACATATTAAAGAAATGAAATAAAATTAATTAAGTGGGAAAAGCATAGAGCCGTGGTAGGCCACGTCAATCGGATGTTTGTAGGCAATCATCTGGCGTCTTGGGTCGTTGGCTGCTAACGGGCGGCTAGTCTATCTAGCATCTGTCATGCGGTTGGCTCATCAGCGCAGATATGGACATAAGACATCGTCATGGTATTCACGAGGGCCTTGGCGTCGTCGAGATTCCATTTTACGGCGGGCACCGTTCCTGTGGCTGTTGGGGGTGTGGTAACCCATGGCGTCGTATTGGCCTTCTCGCAGAAACCAGATAGCTTAGTGTTTGTCGCCTAGAATCTCTATACCCTTGTAGTATAGAGGCTGCACCGGCATGTTTCGACCAAACACCTTGGCGCGATCTTGGGCCAGAGTGATAAAACATCGGGGTTTGTAAATGGAGCGTGAATTATATGTATAAACACTGAACAGATAACAAGAAATTTGTCAGGTCAGTGACTGGTGATAAATCCGTGATGCTCCGCTATAGCCTCCATACCACAATGCTAGTTCATATACCTTTGGGATATGAAAATGTGTTGCGGAACTATCACCAAAATCACAATTGTTAGACCATTTTTGTGTGTGGAATGTGTAGGTCTGTTCGTTAAACCATTGTTGTGTGAGGCGCAAGCATACTACGTGCGTGCGCACATAGGATTGTTTGGTCTTGGCAGTCTGTGCTCTACTGAGTGGCATTGTAGTTCGAATTTTTTTTCTGTAATTGTTTTAAATGAAGCCTTTTGACGCCCTCTCTCTCTCTCGTGGGTGAATTGCCCTAAAAAAAAGTTGTTCATTTAATGCTATTCGTATGCTGCAGGCTGGGAAGATTCGTATGCTACAGGTTGACAAATCGTAAAGTAGGCTTCTATAAAGCAATAAATAATGACAGGGCTTTTCCATTCCGGTAATTGGGAAGTATGTAATGTTTGATCCCCAATACACTTGTAGCAGTACTGTAGCCTATACGTTATGAGGGACCATATGGAATGGACAGACGTGCGGTGCAGTACAGATATTAAAAACTAAAATAAAACTTTGCTCAAAATCATCACAGGCAGTGAGTAGTTCTAAAGATCATTTTTGACTAAGTGACAATTTCTGTGGCCAATAAACCTATGGATGTCGTTTTCGATGAACTAATTCCGACTGTGTAGGACTATTTTTCTCACGGAGTTTTCCAAAATCTTTCCAGAAAAGCTTAAAAAAATTGCTGAAATACTGCTTAAATAATTGCTGAAATACACGCATTCATGCAGTTCACCTAATTTGTATAGTCGCTAC
>JAQIUX010000280.1:0-10168 GCA_034696965.1 Lithobius crassipes | reverse complement strand
AGTGGAATTCTGACCCTGCATCTTTTAATGAACACAATCAACTTATGCATGAGCTGTTACACCCTCATCCTTTGGACCTATGACCATGCTTGTTTCAAAATTAGCATGGGCGTCTTTGTGCTTTGAGCTGGCTCGCGGATATAAATGTCATATCGTGTGCTGCAGGTAATATGACAAACTCGGTAAGTGGATCTTCAGAGCATACGATGTCATTGCTATTTTTGCTTTAATACCTCCTCCACCGTTCATGCATACAATAATACCTGTTAACATCCTTAAAAAACTTAAATTTATATTTAATTCGTAGGCCATAGGTACTCGCTGAAGTTATCCTGCTTTTTTACGAGATTACCTGACCTATTAGCAATGTATGCAGTAACCACATAAGGCAATGTCCGTAAACAAAACATTGTACATAAAATTCAATTTAAGTAAGTGCGTAATGTTTCATCGATTTTTTTATTTTGCTTAATTCTGATGTCCTCTCTTATCAAACAACCTTCCAAAGATGGGCCACATCTTGGGGTAGAAGTAGCACTAATGAGATAATAAAACGTTTCAACGATTACACCTAATCACTTGTTATAAGCCCCTCATCCAATAATAATTTATCTAAAAGCTTTTAGCAATTTTCATAAAACTTGTTTCACAACATTAGCTTGTGGCTAACAAACACAATAACGGCCGTCGTCACTGATTACCCTCTTGAGTCCTGCAGTGCAGAAAATTGCACTTTGTTAAATTGCTAAAAGGTCAGTCACGAGCCGCTAGCTTAGTGAGAAGCTATTAGGGGGCTCATCCAAAGCAAGCACAAGTGACCGAGTTGTCAGCGTTGTACTCTGCAGAGCAAGATATTGCAAGATCGAATCTCATCCCTATAATCTACACGTGTTTCATCTCAGGTTCCAAGAGGTTAAGCTGACAGTTCAGCGCTATTCAAATACCAACTTCAGGAAGAAACGGTGATTCGACGGGGAATGGCTCGGGTAATAATTCGACCGTGAGCAGCTTGGTTTCTAGAATGATGCGGGTATTTGCGAAACATCTCTTTTGATGATATATCTACTATCAACATCATTCAATAATTGTTCATTTATTTGGAGAGAATGACGACACTACTTCATCTTGAACATGATCGTTCTTATTAACAATTGAACTGAACCGGGAGAGGACTTTTCTCGTCAACTTTTCATTCAACAGCTTAAGCTTAACTCAAAGCTTAAGCTTAACAGCTTAACTCAAAAGCTTTGGAAACTGCCTGTCTGTTAGCTTTGTTTCGAATTTTTCAATCTTGTAACCTTAAGTTTAAGCTTGTCACTCGCAAATCTGGATTGCTAAGTACCTTTAGCTGTTTTTCACCATGTATCCTCTGATCAGTGGCTAGAACTATTCGGATCTTTGGTGGAGATAAGGTAAAACCAACACTCGTGTCTTATTCACGTTTTACCTTTCATTGTTTGTCGCCTTTCATTGTCCTGCAGATTTTAATTAAAACTGGATTCTGTTCACCCTTGTCTAAAGTTGCTTAATCTCAAGTTGATGGGCAACCAGAACTGGGAACACCCAGCTCTGTTAACGCAGAGCTTTACTATTTGAAAGGTGAAATCTATTAACATGAGTTGTACAATTTCCATCAGTGATAGCAAAGTACGCGACAGCAACAATGACTCAGAGGACTACTCAACCCAACAACATGTCGAAAGTCAGCTCCCCTCTGCAAGCAATAACATTTTAAAGCTAGTTGTACTTGCTGGGCAGATATCTGGGATTGTGTCTTGGGATCTAAATGTGGAAATGTTGGGAAAGACTAAACGTCAACAAAGATTCCTCAAGTCATCATGCCTTTTCTACAAGGTCATGAGCCATGCATTATACATATGGTACATGGTAATAATGTCTAATTTTTTGGCTCAGTTCGGCGCCCTCGAAAGCGCTAATATTGTAGACGTGGTTGTTTCCGTAGCCAACATGATTACGTATTTCGTATTCAGGCTATTCGTGTCCGCTGTCACCTTTTACCGAGAAGAAAAAGTGAAAATATTTGTGAAGAAGCTTGGCCATATGGACAGATTCTTAGTAAGTAGCAAGGACAGGAGACTCTATTGGTTGCATATGTGCGTATGCAATTTATTCCCTGCGCTATCTACCGGATTTTGGTTTTACGTTGGTATTATCAATTCTTTTCATGGGACAGAATTTGTAGTAAAATTGACTATTATGATCGTTACAATAGTATGTTTTCTTACTGATTTTTATGCGAGTATGTCATTCAAAATTGCGGCCGATTTGTGTAGCCACTCCTTTCAAACAATCACACACGACTTACGCGAAGGTTTCTTCTCTGCCGGTACACAAACTGTAACTCGAATTCGGAATATTCGTCTTCGTTATGAAGTCCTATATAAAACGACATCATGGCTCCAATTTACATTTGGGGATATTATGGTCCTTGATCTTGCGCTGAACACTATCAACTTATGCCTGAGTTGGTATATCCTCTTGCTTTATAGCAATGAGCACGGCTCACTCTTCAAAATTAATGTGTTTTTGTCTGCACTATCTACGTTATCCCGTATTTATGTCCTAACCTGTGCTGCTGCCGATGTGACGAATTCGGTAAGTGGCTAATTCATACTTATCATGTTTTTATTTTATAGTGCTTTCTTAAAAAATTATGAATTAATACTCTCCAAATGCTAGGTCCATAATAATTAAAGTTAAAGCTAATCACTTACCCTTTATAGCAGGGATGTGATCTGAATACACAGCCGCGAAAGTGCAACACCTGCTATTAACAAACGTGAGGTTTTATGTCCGTGCCCACAAAGAATTAAAAAAAGAGACACAATGTAAAATGTCATATAAAGTGCGTACAGGCAAAATAGGGAAGTTCTAGTGAACTTAGGGCCTACTTTCCGGCTATTTTGTTTCTTAATTTTCTTACGTTGTAACAGAATTTTTTAAAGATTAAAAAAAAATCATAAGTTTTCCTACCGAGTTCTAATTATGATCCGGATTTGTGAATCGACTGTGTTCCCAGTTTGTGAATCGACTGTGTTCCCAGTTTGTGAAACGACTGAATGACGTGTTCCCAGTTTCCACCTTTTTCCAGCCACTGCGTAACACTGAAAACCCCACTGATGGGTATGCTGTCGCTCTGGGTATGCCGTGTCTGTGCTTTGCTGAGGCCGATGGTTGCTTGGACTCTGGCTTTTCAACTGCTCAGCACACTTTTCAACAACCGTTGGTTATCATCTCATTTTTGAGTGATTGGTGAGAAGTGTGATGTCCTTTCCATAGGAAGATTTCATTTGATATTTTTTTTTATCGTTCTTGGAAAGTGTAGACCAGGACTGTAAATACTGAAGTTAAGGTAAAATGTGGTAATAGAAAGTTTGGTACTGACGCAATTGGCTTCAAGGTTAAGTTGGATTCTATAATGTTGTTCGGTATGGAGCTTTTTGGTTCTGTGGAATCGGGAGTGTTTATGCAATTATTCTTGAATGCAGGGTTGTATGAGAAAAGATCAAATTCGCTGTTTGGTCTGGTCTACGTAAATATGTATGTGAGCAGTCAAGGCAAGGAATCTAAAACAATTCATTCAACTAGATTCACTAAATTTTGTTCTGATGTCTGCTATTTTTAAACGCTACTTTACAGGGATACATTTCTAGTGGTTGTAGAAAATTTTAAATGTAATAAATATATTGATTATAAGAGGGGGAATCGATGTAGTAGTCTTTGATGCTTCCCTTGTCAATTTACACCCGTTGTGTGTCGTAAGTATCCCATCCGGTAATTTCGCTAAAAGCTTTTTAATACCTAATTTCATTGTTAGCTTTTGAGGATAAGCAAACACATCAACTGTCATCGCCTGTTCATTTGTCAAATTGATACTTAGTCAGCCATCTACTCACTTCAGGAAATAAAGCTAACTTCCAGTAGAGGTTCCCTTGCCTTTCGAGAGTGATTAGTTTGGTTTCTGAAATAGTGAGGAGTTCAGAAAAATGTCTCAACGTATTTTGTTATAAAATGAAGACAGAACCGTAGTCGGCTATGCAACATGATTCACCTTGGAACATAATCGGGATAATTCGATGAGTATGTGTTCGTAATGTCTGATGAAAGGATTGGCAATGTTAGTACGTCATTGTGAATACATACCTAATTACCTATTGTCTCAAACTGAGTTAATGCCAACGTTTATTTCTTTATCTTATTTCACGTTTCACCGATTTGCTCTTTTTAATTAAGCACAAGCTTGCTATTTGCTGCTCTTCACGTAATCTAAAAAGGATTCGTGATATCAACAGTTGAGGGAAGATTAGAATTAGTTATAAGTTACTAGTTGGCGACCATAGAACATCCAGGTTCAAGCTGGTAACTTAACTAATTCGTCAACATGAGCTGCATAGTTTGTATCAGTGGTAACTACCAATCAAGCACTAACGGTGGATCAGAAGAGAACGCAACCCAACAGCAAATCAAAAGTCAACCCCACTCTGCAAGCTATAAAACCATGAAGTTGATATTAGTTGTTGGTCAGTTATCTGGAATCATGTCCTGGAATCTGAATGCAGATATTTTTGAAAAGAGTTGTCGACTAAGATGGCTACTGAAGGCATCTTGTCTCCTATACAAGGGGATATGCCACGCAATGTACACTTGGTGCATGGTCAAAGCCTTCAAGTACTTTCATCAATTTAACCAATTCCAAAGTTCTAACGTTGTTGATATGGTTGTAACCTTAGCCAGCTTGACTGCCCTTTTTACATTCAGGCTATTGGTGTCTGTGGTCGGATTTCACACTGATGAAAACACGAAAATTTTAATGGACAAAATTGGCCGCATGGATCGATTCTTGGTAAGCACCAAGGAGAAGCGATGTTACTGGGTGCACATGTGTGCGTGCAATTTGTTTCCTGTCTTAGCATCTGTTTTCTGGTGTTGCATTACTGTCGAGAATTCCTTTAAGGCTCCAGGAATAATCGTTATGGCTATGATTTTAATGACAATATCTACTACACTTGTTGATTTTTTCGCTAGTATGTCTTTCAAAGTTGCGGCCGATTTGTGCAGCCATTATTTTAAAATGAACGCAAACGAGTTAAGTGAGATTTGCTCTTCTGCTAATAACCCTATTACTCCTCAATTACGGAATATACGTCTTCGTTACGAACGTTTATACAAAACAGCATCATTGGTCCAATTCACATTTGGTGGATTTATGACCCTCAACCTATCACTGAATACTGTAAACTTATGCTTGTTTTGTTATAATGTCCTTCTTTGGAATATTGCATATGGTTACTACAACAAAATTGCCACTGTCTTATCTGTATTATCTGCTATATCCCGGATTTACGTGCTGACGCTTTCTGCTGCAGATATGACAAACTCGGTAAGTACAGCTTTCGACTTATAAAATACTGTAAATTTACTTTTTTAATATAATAATAAATATAAAATACTGTATATTTTATTATCTCATTTATTATTATATTAAAAAAGTAAATTTGGAACGATACATGTGAGAAGCTAATAAAAAATAATACGGACCAGTGGTGCTTTCACTGGGTACAACCAGAAAGTCGATTCCTTATTTTTGAGTTTTTTGATGTAAGTAACTAAAGGTGAACAGTGATATAGTACAAGAAGAACCTTTTGTTTCTTCATATTCTTTCAACTTAATGTTACTATCGTGCAAGTAATGATAATATTTGAAACTGACATCGAGTGATCCAGCAAACAAAAAATGCATCAGGGAAATACAATAACATTTCGACGAATTTCGGTATTGAGAATGACTCCTTTTTGGTTTTGGTAGGAATGAAAGAGAATGGTATTAATAAAGAAAATATTGCTTAAGGAGGATTAGATCAGGATTGGTAGTAAAGTGATAGCGAGAGTGTTTGACTCGAGTCCGTAGATAAAGCCAAAATTTGATGGTAGGTTCATTGTTACTACAGATAGTAATTCCAATAGCTCTTACATGACGTTACGTAAAAATGGTCTTGCAGAATGGAACACGTTTTGCTAGAGGCTTACACTCACGAATTACATAAGAAAAACGCCATTTTAAACTGGTCTCCAGTGCTCTAAGTTTACGGGAAAAAGTGTTCACCTAGTCGCTAGTAGATGGCGGCAATGACCACTCTCGTGTTCATTTGAGGCGTTGACAAGCTACCTTTAAGATAAGAAGTATATGTCACCGTTATAGTCCATGCAGATTATTAACGTTCACGGCACAAAACTTTCACATTTAAACATACAACCCGTTAACATGAGCGGTTGTGTTTGTATCAGTGATGGAAAAGAATGGAAAAGAATTGGATCAACAGAGTCTTAAAAATGAATCCCACTCTGCAGGCAACAACATCTTAAAACTAATTCTGTTTGCTGGGCAGTTGTCAGGAATCGTGTCCTGGGATCTGAATGCTCACATTTTGGGAAAGAGTGTATACCGAAAAAGATGCAGTAAGGCATTATGTATTTTATACAAGATTATGTGTCATGCGCTATACACTTGGTGCATGGTAAAATGCTACAAAGATATTCATCAGTACATCGTCCATGAAGGCTCAAATATTCTAGATATGGTTGTGAGCTTAGCTAACTTGACCTCGTATTCTGTGTTCAGGCTGTTTGTATCGTTACTCATCTTTTATGAAGAAGAAAATTTGAAAATATTTATGAAACTAATTGCTCGCATGGATAAATTCTTAGAAAGTAGCAAAGAGAAAAGAAAATATTGGATGCAAATGTGTGCGTGCAATTTATTTCCTGTGTTAGCTATCGCGTTTTGGTCTTACTTAGCTGTTATCGATCCTTTTGGCCCCATAGGAACACTCAAAATTACAATGGGTTTGATACATATCGTAACTGCACTTGTTGATTTTTACGTGAGTATGTCGTTCAAAGTTGCCGCTGATGCGTGCAGCCATTACTTCAAAATTAACACTAACGAGTTAAGCGAGGTTTGCTCTTGTGCTAACAATCTTACTACCTCTCAATTACGAAATATACGTCTTCGTTATGAATGCTTATATAAAACAACAGCATTGTTGCAATGTACGGTTAGTGGAGTTCTGACCCTGCATCTTTCAATGAACACAGTCAACTTATGCATGAGCTGTTACGCCCTCATCCTTTGGACCTATGACCACTCTTATTTCAAAATTGGCATGTGCGTCTTTGTGCTGTGGGCTGGCTCGCGGATTTATGTCATATCGTGTGCTGCAGGCAATATGACAAACTCGGTAAGTGAGTCATCATATCTTATTATGTTATTGCTACTTTCACTTCAGCACACCTCCATACTGAGTATGCATGCAATATTACTATTAATAGTCTGAACAGGTTACAAACTAAAATTTACGTTTATTTCGTAGGTCATAATGAACTCGCTGGAAAGTTAACTTGCGTTTTATGATATTAGAAAACATAATTCATCAGATCTTCTTGCTGCAACGGATACATCAGTGTCCGTAACCACAACATCGACCATAAAAAGCGAAATACTTAATTATTTTTACTTAGGTTGTAATGTTTCTTGCGATTTATTCTTTTCTTAATTCTGATAGCCTCTCTTATCAAACAACCTTCCAACGATGGGCCATACCTAGGGGACAAGTAACACTCACAAGAAAAAGTTTAAACGATTACACTTAATCATTTGTTGTAAGCCATCCATCCAATAATAATTTACTAAAAGCTTTTAGCAATTTTCATCAACGATTCTACAGTGTTAGCTTCAGTGGCTCAACAAACACAATAACAGTTAATCTCTTGAGTCCTTGCTGAAAATGTACACTTTGGTATATTGCTAAAAGCCAAGAACAAGTGTACTGCTGAAGCTTTGTAAGGCTCCATAACGGAACCCATCGAAAGCAAGCACAAGCGGCCGAGTGGTCAACACTGTAGTCTGCATATCATGAGATTGCGAAATCGAACCCCACCCCTGACCAATCTGCATGGGCTAGTTGAAAAAGTGCCTGCCAGCCCAGATCTCAATAGCTTAACCTGACAGTCAGTATACTCAACACCAACTTCGAAGTGGAATGCTCCGGTCACAATTCGACGGTGATTTGGAGTTTGGTTTCTGGAACGACGAAATATTCGCGTAACGTCTCTTCTGACAATTTATCTTCTTAACATGGTTCAATAATTGTTCAGTTGGAAGAGACACAGAGGGACGCAGAATGACAACATTGATCTGTCTTGCACATGATCGTTCTACATAACAATTGGACCGATTTGGGAGGCGGCTCTTCAAATTTTCATTCAACAGTAAGACACTGGTAGGCTATATTCTGATTTACCTCAAGAGGTAACCAATGATAACCTGCCCTGAGTTCTGGAATCTTCCTGTATGTTTGCTTTGTTTCGAGTATTTCAAGCTTGCTACGCTGCAACCCGAAACTGGATTGTTATCTTTAGACTGCTGTTCACCGTGTATAAACCTGTGATCAGTGCACAGAACTATTCGCGTCTTTGATTGAGAGATAGTAAAACCACCGATTTTACCTTTCGTTATTTGTCGCTTTTCAATGAGCTGAGATTTTAAATTAAAACTGGATACTGTTCAACCTAGCAGTAACTGGTAACACAGAGCTTTAAGATTTGAAAAGTGAAATCCGATGCCATGAGCTGTACAGTTTCCATCAGTGATAGCAAAGAACGCTACAGCCAAACAAACTCAGAGGAGTACTCAACCCAACAACACGTCAAAAGTAACTTCTTCTCTACGAAAAACAACATCTTGAAGCTAATTTTATGGGCTGGCCAGATATCTGGCATTGTGTCTTGGGATCTGAATGTGGAAATGTTGGGAAAGAGTAAATGTCGACAAAGGTTCCAAAAGGCATCATGCCTTTTATACAAGATGATGTGCCAAGCATTATACATTTGGTGCACGGTAAAAGCCATAAATTATATGGTTCAGTACATCGCCCTCGAAGGCGCTAATGTTGTAGACGTGGCTGTTTCCTTAGTCAGCATGATTACGTATTTTGTATTCAGGCTATTCGTCTCCGCTATCAGCTTTTACCGAGAAGAAAAAGTGAAAATATTTGTGAAGATGCTCGACCATGTGGACAGATTCTTAGTAAGTAGCAAGGACAGGAGACTCTATTGGATGCATTTGGGTGTATGCAATTTGTTCCCTGCGTTATTTGTCGGATTTTGGTGTTATGGTGCTATTAACGATTCTTTTCATGCGACAGAATTTGTAGTCAAATTTATTACGCTATTTACGACCATAGTCAGTGCATTGGCCGATTTTTACGCGAGTATATCTTTCAAATTTGTGGCCGATTTGTGTAGCCATTATTTTAAAGGAATCACAAACGAGTTAAATGAAGAGTTCTCTTCTGTCGGTATACCCACTGCAAGTCAAATACGACATATACGTCTTCGTTATGAACGCTTATATAAAACGGCATCATTGGTCCAATTTACATTTGGTGGCAATATGGTCCTTGATCTTGCACTGAACACTATGAATTTATGCCTGAATTTGTATATCTTCTTGATTTTTGCCAATCAATTCGGCCCATCCTACAAAATTGGCATGTTTTTGTCTGCACTATCGAATTTATCCCGTATTTACGTCCTAACGTGTGCTGCTGCTGATATTACAAATTCGGTAAGTAGATATGTCGAATTTATCATGGTTTTATTTTATTTTGCTTATTTCCTAAAAGTTAATAAATAAATAAGTACTGTGCAAATGCTAGCCCCATAAAAAAAGTTTAAGCGGATATAATCTTACAAATGGTGTTATGAAATTAGGAATCACTTACTCTTTTTAGCAGTGGAGGAAGTGATCTGGATTCACATCCACGAAAGTGCAACACCTGCTCATAATAAAAGTGAGGTATTTATGTCTGTGCGCACTCCTCTGCAGAAAATAAATAAATAAGCAGGCACAAAGGAAGAGTGTCATATAAACTTGTGCGTACACGCAAAAAAATTACACCGACTCGAAATTCATAAGACGGCCCATACAAAAATTGTTTGGTTAAAAAAAAACATGCAACATAGTACCCGGGTTCCCGGCTCGACAGGGCACTTCTGAGTGGTCCACATGATCCCTTTTAGACTTCTAAACTATGCTTGCATACTTGTAGAGAAGTCTTATGTGCTGACTCTGTCCGTCTGTCCGTAC
>JAQIUX010000279.1:0-10170 GCA_034696965.1 Lithobius crassipes | reverse complement strand
ATAGACCTCGAAATATTGCTGTTGTAATAAATGTTGTGAGTGGAAGCCGTGGCTGTCGGTTTTTTAATTCCTAACATGATTGGGACTCATGGAAAGCGTATACACGGTGTTAATTTCTTCTTCGATCAGAAAAAGAGTATCATTATACCCAATGATATAACCGGTAATCCTGGTAACGAGAAGGGTCCTCACGCAGGCACCTCTTCTGGGAGGGATAAAAAGAAGGGCATGTAATTGCAACACGCCGATGTTTTACTTGCTTTCTTACACTTGATTTTGGGCTAGTACTTTGCGTTGCACTTGTGTGAGGTCTAGCTGTAACCTCGTTACTCTCTTGCCTTTTTGAGTTGCGAGCTTTGGTATTTTTTTTTCCTTAACCTTACTTACCTTACTTACCTATTACTTACCTTTGCTGTCCCCGACTTACCTTCCTTTACTTATACTTACCTCTGGTTACTTATGGATTGAGTTACCATACCTGAATCCTCTTTTTTTTGGGGTCCTATTGTTGGTGTTCCTGAAGTTGCTGAATTAAAAGTGAATTTTAAGGAAAAAAATATATATATATATTTATACAAAATGAGACGGAAAAGTAAGGAAAAATATTTTATACTAATAATAATTAATTAGGAATATTAAAATTGATGAGAGGGTCGATTGCGTATGTATGGGATTTTGGTATGTACTCGATACTTGTACTAATGATTCTAAGAACATGAATTTATTTAGCCTAGAAGATTAATACTTTATCAATTTGTATTTCTGTATTTGAAAGAGTATGTTTACAGTCAGATTTTGTTCAGTCGTTGGGTGTTGTGCACTCAAACCGCGAGGGCGGCGCAACAACCCAACGCTGGGGTTTTCGGGCACCAGATGGGCCGTGCCCGTCCCGAAATCTTCCCATGTACATCATTACAAAATCTTCAACCCAGAGCCATGACGAGAAATTTACATGTACAAAACAAACCCTGCTGGTCCTGGGATTTAGACAAACAACTAAACAACAACAAAACAACACTTAACGAGAAAGCTATGACTTGCCCATGTGCCCGTTAATAGCCAGAGCACGCAGAATCGACGGCGCTATTAACCGGGGACCATCACACGATGCACAACCACCAGGACATTGTTTCCAAAGGTAAGTTTGATTAATAACAAGATTTGTATTATAATAAAATTAAACATAAAACTGCGCGGAGACATAGTGCTCAGGCGGAGGAGATCATCCTACAATGTGTTTGAAGGTACATAGAATATCAACTTGGTTTAAAAAGGGGGGGGGGGCGGTGTGTGTCGAGGGGGGGTTCGCTTGAGCTGGATAGCAGAACTATTAAAGGGTTAGTAGTATTTTATGTTTTTGTAGCTTTTTTTTGTAAAATAGTTTAGGAATCAGGCCCAACCAGCACGAGCCAGAGCTGCGGGCGGGGGAGCGCAAACCCGCCGAACACCTCCGGGCGACCGTACTTGAGGCATTGCCGGGGGGGAACCAGTGGGCAACTGGGAGCGGGCAAGAGGGGTGGAGGAGGGGGGGAAGGTCCCACCAGGCCGGGAGGGGGAGCACCTCCCTTGCCATTGGGTCGTTGCGCCACTCCTTAAGCGTGGGCACACGGTGGATCCCTTCCCAACACCCGCCTTACGTAAGGAAGACAGGGTGGCTCATAGAGCGTAGTGCATCCCCACCTCCGTCCGTCGCATCCGTCCCCCAGAAAACCCGGGTCCCCGGTTCTGCCCCATTTCCGGCTGGGAATCAAGCCCCGAGATGATACGGGCCACGGCCCCCACCCCCTGCCCGAGCCCCCCGACCGGACTCGGTACCAGAACAAGAGTTGATTGTTTTATAAAAACGAAGTTAGAACAGGCCATGCGAGGGTGAGTCGGACGAGCCGCCCATATGCAGTAGGGCCAGTCTTAGTATTTAGTATGTACAATGGGCTCTTTAAGACTCCTAAACAGGGTTGTAGGATAGGGATGAAAAGAGGGTTGCTTCAGGGCAAGTGAACGACCGAGCCCACTGCGTAGTATAGAGCTACAAAAGAAAGATCGTTCCTAGTTTCCCCCCAGGTGGTGCTCCTAAACCAGGAAGAGACAGGAACCCCAGTCCCATGAGTACAAAGACTAGGGGGGGGGGGCTACGTGATAAGTGTTGAATGATGTTTTACGCTATTAAGTTGTTGAGAACATAGCTCCTGCCAATTCTGCTGCAGAGGATTGCCCCAGTGGTCCATTGACGATCAAAGTTATCGGCGCTCAGTCGCTCGAAGTCAGTAGCAATGCGTCTCTTGATTCTTTGTGTTAGTTGTTTGGTGACGTCTTGCTGGTATGGGTTTAGATTTTGTTTTCGTCTGTTTTGGGAAATGATGTCCTTGGCCTCATTGATTGTAAAAATCAGGGAAGGCAAGATATTTTTGGGGACTCGGAGAGGGTTTAGGAACCTAACACTGTTCCAAGAGAGCAGTGTCTGGAAGGTGTTTTCAATCCACGTCCACAAAATGGCAGGCACAAGGCACCATCTGTAGGCATGTTCCACGTTGTCTGTGTGGAAACCGCACCTGGTACATTTTGGGGAAGGTAGGAAACCCCATTTTGCAAATTGCGCATTACACGTCATTTGATTATGGGCAAGTTTCCAGGTGATGTTGGAAACTCTCGTGCTGGACTGCTTTGTGAAAATCCTGTTCCAGATGCTTTTCCAAGGAAGTTCAGGGTTTTCTCGCATGATCTTGGAGAGGTTATTGTTAGTAATCAACGTTGTGTAAATTTGTGCAGAGGTGGCGGGGTGGTTAAAATCTAGTTTGGATTTCAGGTTTATTTGGATCAGGGTCTCGACCACGAATGCGTAGAACGGTGGTCTTTCCTCAGTGTGGACGTATTGGGGGGAGGCAAGGCCTGGATTCCATGAGCGGACAAAAAACCCCAGGTAGTAAATGCCGAATCCGTACCAACTGATTGTAGGGTCGGTAAGGAAACGTCTAGTCAAGGGAATCAGGAGACTCATGATTTTAAGCTCCAAGATTGGTAAGTTCAGACCACCTTTCTCCGTTGGCATACAAAGGGTGCTGCTATTGACCGGTTTAAAAATCTGATCATCCCAGATAAAGTTAACCCACAAGCGTTGTATGTATTGGATGGTGTGTTTGGTTGGTCTATATATTAGCCCTATGTGAGTACACATTGGTAGAAGGTAAGTATTAATCAAATGCGTTTTATGGGTGTAAGAGAAGGACCTCCCAGACCATGTTTTGATGCGTGCTTTCATTTTTTGGATGCACTGGGCCCAATTGTCATAGGTCTCAAAGGCGAATGGGGACAGAGTGACCCCCAGGATTTTGATCTTCCTGTTGCTCCATTTGATGCCGAGAGTATTGAGTTCTTGAGGTTCCCAGTTGCCGAGAGACAAGCCCCCGGATTTATCTTTGTTGATGCGGCTACCCGACCATCTTTCGTATTTGTTTAATACGTTTGAAATTTCACAGATGGAAACCGGGTCCTCTGTTCCCAGGGTAACGTCATCTGCGTAAGAGCTGTCAGTTTTGGTTTGGGTCCGGCAGTTGGGGGTGTGAATACCCCGGATGATACTTGAATGCCGAATGGTACTAAGGAGTGCCTCCAGGTACAGGCAGTACAGCATTGGTGAGAGTGGGCACCCTTGCCTGACCCCTCTGCTCACTGGGAAAGGGCTGGTCCAGTGACCTTCTATGTCCACCACACTATAGCAATCCTGGTAAAGGGTCTGCACTCCTTTCAGGAACACTTCGCTGCAGTTCATTTTTTGAAGAACCTTCCATAAAATTGACTGGTCCACCCTATCAAATGCGTTAGTTTGGTCAAGGGAGATCAACACTACCCTGCCTCTATTTTTGTAGTATTTTATGATGGAACTGAGGAAAATTAAATTATCATGAAGTCTGCGGCCTGGGACTGAACAGGTTTGGGCTGGGTCGATTATTGAGGATACTACTTTTTTAAGACGGTTCGCCATAATTTTTGCCAGGATTTTGTAGTCAGTGTTGAGGAGGGTTATTGGGCGCCAACTTTTGATGTTAGTCAAGTCTGCACCTGGCTTGGGGATCAGGGTTATTACGCCGCACCGCTGTGTTGTGTCGAGCTTGCCCTCTTTAAGGGTGAGGTTCATAATTTTTAACAGGTCTTCCGCAAGAGTATTCCAAAAGCATTTGTAGAATTCCACGGTCAGTCCATCGCTGCCGGGGCTTTTGTTTCCGGCTGATGTCATGATGACTTCCCGTGCTTCTTTTTCCTGGATGGGTCCTTCAAGAGAATTTCTTTGTTCTTCGCTGAGGCTCTGTAGTGAGGATAAAAATTCAGCGTCCAGGGTTTGGTCCAGGTTTGGATCAGCAGAGTAGAGGCTCTCAAAATGGAGTTTTGCCACCTCGAGAATTTCCTGCATTTTGTGAACTTTTTGCCCGTCTTGGGTAGTGAGGGAGTGGATTGATTTGCGGGCGGCATTTTGTTTCTCTATTTGAGTTACTTTGGCCGAGACATTTTCATTGAGTTCAGTGTCTTTAACTCTAGCTCTAATGAGTGTTCCGGCCATGCTTCTGAGTCTGAGGGCGGAGATTTCATGTTTGAGTTTGTGGATGTCAGCCTCAAACTCTTGGGAAGGTCTAGAGGCTAGGAGAATGCCAAGTATTCTTTCTTTCCTGAGAATTACGCCGTTAAGCATCTTTTTCTTCTTTTTCCCCTGCCTTTGAAAATAGAACCGAAATCTGCGTTTACATTCTTCCCACCAAGAGGTCTTGCCTCGCAGATCAGACTTTTGGCAGGTGGTCCAGAGTTTGCGGAAACCCTCTAGTGTATCCTCCTGGCTCAACAGGTTGTTGTTTAATTTCCAGAAGCCTTTACCTCTTTTCGTGACTTCAGGTAGTGAGAAAGAGGTGAGTAGGCCGGCGTGGTCCGAGAAGGAGTTATTGAGGATTTGGCAGTTAACTGTTTTAAACTCCTTGGTTGTAAAGGCAAGGTCGATACGTGAGGCAGCTGTGGTGCTGTGAAATGTGTACTCGATTCTGTTTGGGTTTTGAATTCTCCATTTATCTTGCAGGCTATTGGACTCGGTAAGGTGCCGCAGAAATCTACCTCCGTCTTCGTAGGTGTGTATGTCGCCGTTTTTCCGGTCCAGTAAACGGTTCGGGACACAGTTGAAGTCGCCCATCATGATAGTTGGGGAGTCCAGTGGAAGGTACGTTTGGAGGGATTCAAAGTATTCTTCTTTATCTTTGACTCTGTTGGGGGCATATACATTAATGAGGGTAAAGGTCGCTTTGGCCCAAGTAATTTCCAGTGTGCAGGTTCTACCCTGGAAATCCTGCTTAAAAGTGTTACAGGTGAGTTGTTTATTTAAAATAATAATGCCGGTTCCGGCTTCTCTCGTGCTGGCAAAATTCCAGAAACTTTTGTTTGCGTTAAGCAAACGTTGGATGTATTTCCCTTCATTAATGTTTACGATGTGGGTCTCTTGAAGACATACAACGTCGGGAGTGTGTTGCAGGATCCAGTCCGCGAGAATCTTTAATTTGCGGTTTTGCCGTAGACCGTTAGCATTAATTGTTAATATTTTGAGGGCGAATTTTTACGAGAGATTAGGAAAGAGGGGTATACGAAACCTGCTTATTTACTGCTTCTGTTTAGCTCTCCTTTCCCTTTGCTATCATTTTTCTCAAGTTTTTTGCGGTTAATACTGGCCAAACTAATTTCGAGTGTATGTGGGGGTGGGGGAGTTTTCTGTTTAAAGGGTTTGTCTGGTAATGCTTCTTGAAGTCTGCCGGTCTTAATATCATAAAAGAAACGTCCTGGTGTGGTTTCGATGTCATGCATGTTTTTCATATGGATTTCGAAGGCAACTCTTTGTGGTTGTTGAAAGATCTCAGTGCAGTCTTCCCTCGGGCACCGAAAAGTAGGGCCTTTTACCAGTTTTTCCTTTTGTTTAAGGGCGATAGACCTGCTGCGTTGAACAATTGCCCCGTCTTCCTTGAGTATAGATCTAACTGCGTGTTCTTTCAGGAGATGTTGACACCATTCATCAGCCTCGTAGTTGGGGAAACTGACGCTGCATCTAGAACACTTGAGGTCTTCTTCTTGGAATCTTTTTAACTCTCTATGGGGGGGAGCGAACAACGGTGCTGGTTTATTAATAGGTCTATCGTGTTTCATTTCCGGTGCGGATTCCGCGTGGATTACTGTTTCGATCAAGTGAGGTTCCGGGGTCAGGGTCACTGGGGCCTCATCAAGGATTGTTGCAAATGCTGGGACCTCTTCCTCCGTACAGCCCATATCTAGGTCTATTTGGTCATAGGTTCTGGAGTTGGTTCCCTCTTCTTCGTAGACCCAGGTTGCCACTTTACTCTTGTTTCTCGGTGAAGCTTCTTGATCTTCTCTAGGTCTTTTTTGTTTTGTGCTGTTTCCATGGGAGTCAGACATGTGGCTGATTAAAGCTTGTTTTACTCCTCCGAATGTACAGATTTCACATTCGAAATAGGGCTCTGTGGAGTCATCCAAGTGGCACCCGTCTCCTTGGAAGGTGTCCTCTTGGTCTTCGAATTCAGTACCAGTGGCTTCATCGTGTTCAGAGGATTCGGAGGACGAGACATTGGGGCGTGGCTCTCCTTCTGTTCTCAGTAATTTTAGGAATCTTGAATCTAAATTATCCTGGGTTGGATCTCCTCTTGCTACATTGGGTAGTGAGGGGAAGTCTTCGTTGTAACTTGGCCTATTTCCTATACTCTTGTCTTCGGGTTTCTCTATGGAGGAGGTGCTGTTATAATCTTGTAAATTTATCTGGGCGGGGGGCTGGGCTGTTAGAGGGGATTGGTTTGGATCATTTGGGGTGGTTAACGTTGGCCCGTGTTCGTTACTTGTAGGGTTAGGTTGTCGTCTCTCCCATCTTCTCCCTTGGCATTCTGATGTTTGGTGCAATCGTGAGTTACATGACTCGCATGGATTCGTGTCACAATTATACGCGTAGTGTCCTGGTAACTCACATTTTCTACAGAGGGTGACTACACCCTTGTATGTAATGGTGGCGCGTTCCCTGTAAAATTGCACGAAGTTAGGAATGGGGAGGCGCATTCTGATTTTTACACGGTAGTTTCCATTAAAGATCTTGGTGTAACCATCTTCTTTGTTTCCGTATCGGGACCTCTCCACAAAGAGGACTTCTCCCCACTCTGCGAGTGTATCTTTGAAAACGGCGTTGTCTACAAAGGGGCTAAGACCTTTAACGGTGATCCATACCCAGTCTGGCTCGTTTCTATTATTGTTACCACGTTTATCTAATTTATCTGTGATTTTGATGATTTCGTTGTCAATCGTTATTTTTCCCTTACGGAGTAACTTTTCTTTGATTTGTTCTGTTCGGGTGATAACGTTATACGTTTTCAGACCTGTTTTTTGAATGCATTCGATTGGGGACTCGTCCGTCCCACCCTCCATTTCACCCACACAATCTAACAGAGCATTAATAATTTCAATTATGTTAATCCCCTCGGGGATTTCAATTGAGCAAATCCGGCTATCTGCTACAAGTACCATATTGTTCAAAACAAACAATGACAAACCGAAGTAAAGCCTAAAAGGCACAGGGCGCGTACGCAGTGAAGAAAGGAGGAGCGAGTAACAAGGCATGCCACCAACAGGCAAGCCTGGTTCATGTGGGAAGGTGCCTCCTTGTTCTGGGGCTGGCATGGGCTCAGTGGCCCGCCCTTGGGGGGCCTTCTGACCTAGTGTCAGGAAGTAAAAATTTTCCTAAAAAGCTTATGGCTGGACTTCTGGACAGGGGGGCCCGGGGGGGGGGGCTCAAACCACTTGGGAGCAACCGGGGGGAGGGGGGGGAGGAGCGCGGTCCAGAGTCAAGGCTAATATTGCCAATTTGGCAATAAACTAAGGGGGAAATTTGGCCTAACTGTGCTGAAGGCACCAAATGGGCACAAAAATGTCCCATAGCCTTAGGGGCCAGAAAGAAAGAGAAGCTGGGAGGGCCATAATGACCCTCCAGAAATTAATAAAGATCAGTGATAACCGCCGTGTTACTCCATAGTGGAGAGCATGAGTCCACGGAACCGCATTATCACCAGAGAGACTAACAAACTTCACCAACTTTAGGCGAATTTAAGATTAACTAGCCAGCACCAAGGGGGCGCCACCATCTGAAGCAGACCTACCTGTCAGGGCACATCTGGTTTTCGGTTAGCCAGACATCTGGACCAAAGCTGGGGCTGATGTCCTCCAAACCGTAATTTAAAATTACGATTATCCGAATTGGCCGAGACGCCAATTGAAAAAAAATCCAGTGAAAGATGATGCAGTCCCCCTAGTAGATCGGGGATACTCCTGAGCCAGGTAAGTATGCTTAAAGTAGCCACCTGGAAAGACCAGTATGACATACTGCAACTCAATACATGTCATACTGCGTTAAGAAATTGACAATTTGTTAATTAAAATTGGAGACAATCTTTTATTTTATTGAGTAATAGTAAGAATAACTTTACTTTACAATTGATTGTTTAAATTTAGAGAAATAAGAAAGCTACATCTGATGAATATGACCACAAACGTTTTGGGAGGCCTCTCTCGTCTCGCTCCTCAAGATGGCGGCCAACGAGAAGCATGGGAAACGAGGGGTTCGACAAAGCCAAAGAAAGTGTACGAGATTTGTAAATCTGTAAATCTCGCTAAATCTTTAATGGATTTACAAGGATTTACGGATTTATAAGGATTTAAAGATTTACATAGATTTGTGCTGGATTTTAAAGATTTACCTAGATTTATGAAGATTTAAAAGATTTAGGTGATATACTCTGGATTTACACAGATTTATGCAAATTTTCAAAGATTTTAAAGTTTTACAACGGATTTTAAGATTTTGTTGGTCTTCATAACCTATGATTTCAATTGTAATTCAATTAGAAACGCGACAATAATTGTATAAAAGTTTGCTCGGGTTTGCTGATCACCATGCTCACAGGAAAAATGGTGTTCTGTAAACTGATTTTTGCCTGGTCCATTCTAATCCAAACTTTATATCAGCAGCTAGGATCTCCTACAAAGTTTTAAATAAATATTGACTCCTCCCTAACTTAAAAAATTAAAAACATAAATATAAAATATAACATAAATATAAATATAAATATAAATATAAAATGTAAAGCATAAATATAAAAAATAATAAAGTGTGCTTGTCTTTTATATATGTATAACATTGTACCTTGTTGTACGAGAATAAAATAATAATAATAATAATAATCATAACTAAGTTGACTGTTATTTCGCTACGTTGCGTTTCGTCAGAATGGTAAAGCCTAGATTTGAATTCACTAAGGTGCAACATCGAGGTCCTGGCGTGCAGTGTTTCCCTTCACGTCATGTCTTGGCTTCTACCGAGCAAAGGACGACTGATGGTCTGGAATTTCAAGTTATGTACTCCATCCTCGAACAGTACCTACAGAACATCACCTGCCCATACTCGAGTACATCACCACTACGTACCCTTCAAAGTTGATAAAGTCAAATCAGTTATGGTAGAAATTTTATTTTGGAATGTAATATTAAATTACACCGCTGGCTTAAATTATCCATGCACTCTTGGGTTGACAGATTGATACTATTTTAAAACTAAGGATCGAGTCAATATTTATGAATTGAAGGGGGGGGGGGGTGAAGAATTCTGATAAATCGAGGGGGAGCGGCATGAGAAATTTTCGTCACTATCTAAGGGAGGTCACAAATACAACGCTACAAAAGAAATGAAGCAACGGTGGCCGAGTGGATGGCACATCCGAGTCATATGCTACACATTCCGGTTGCAGTTCCCAATTTGTTTAGGTATTATGGCCACTCTCTCGTATATAAGGACTGTAAGGCCCTAGACACAGTGGGGTACGGATGCTAAAAACGACTTCAAAAGCAAAATAAACGATTTTAAGCTAGAAAAGGCTGGCTTGAATGATTTGCTAGTTTCCTTTAATTTTATTAAGCATATGCATAAATTGTATGCATTAACTTTTAAGTTATTAGCCACCATATTACCTTTATTAACTTTAACATCGCTTAAGTTTATTCCGCAAAACCAAGATTAACTTCGAAGCAAGAAGTTCTAGAGAACTTGGAGCCTACTTTCCGGCTACTGTTTTTTAATTTTCTTCAATTGTTTCCTGATTGTTG
>JAQIUX010000278.1:0-10173 GCA_034696965.1 Lithobius crassipes | reverse complement strand
TGGCCACCAATAAGCGCGTCCGTTTCGTCTGCCACGCGACGTCACCAAACTGTTAGATCGCTGTTTATATGAATTGAAAAGACCAAAGTAAGCAGGGATGTATGCAGTTGGGTATGTCCTTTTATAATAGCACAACTGCACACCTACTTAATTAATATTTATTATTATTATTTTCTGGTAGTTGACGTAGATAATTTTATTTTAATATTTTAATGGTGTTAAGGTAATTGAAATCTAACATTTTATATTATGAATATTGGTGAATCAAACAATTATGGGTTAAACGTGTTTTTTTGTTGTCGTGTAAATTGGTTTATTTTGCTCTGAAAGGTAATGCAGATCTAAAAGGTAACGCAGATCTGATAGGTAATGCATATTTCGCCAGTAAGGAAGACCATGCAAATCTTTGCCAAGTGGTAGCGTCCCCTAATCAGGTGGAATATCTAGCCAAATAAGCGCTATGTGAAAATTAAAATCTAAATAAAATTTAGAAACTACGGATTTTAATTTTCACATAGCGCTTATTTGACTAGATATTCCACCTGTACATTGCGTGCGCTTTTTTATTATTGCTGTCCCCTAATCAGGACCAATTTGGACAAAAATTTGCAGAAATATTTTTTTTGAAAAAACAAACCAATCCAAACGGTGCCACGAAGTAAAGTCATACTACTGAAAATTTGCATGTTTTAATTTATCAAAGAGTCCTTAGTGTTGCTTATTTTACTTACTTTGTTTGTTGACTTCAAAGATCACAATGCCCTTTACTTCTTACAAATACTAATGCATTGTCGCAAATGGCGCCTCAGGTAAAATTTACACAGGCTTTACTAATAATAATATACGTTATTGCGACAAGTCAAGATACAATAATATATGTAAAAGGTTTCCATCAGGTATGTCACAATGGGCAAGGTTTGGACTCTTAGTCCCACTCTTACACCTAACTTACACTCTTACACCTAACTTACACTCTTACACCTAACTTACTGTTGACTTTATAGATTCATCCTTTGGTGGTGTTGTACCAATGAATGCAGAAGAGATGCAGAAGTTCCTCATAGTCATTATGTTGCTGGTTATTTATGATAAGAAGGTAAGAGGAAGTGAGTGGTCCGTTTAAATTAAACTAATTTGAAGACAATAATGGACTTACTGAGTTTTCTGATCATTACAATGTAGTTTTCGATCGATAACATCATTGATTGCAATACACGATTCTATAAACGATTCTATCTAGTCATACATAATACATTAAAAGTGTTACAATTTGGGGATCCTGTAATAATAATGTCATCGATCTTGTAGAAGATCAAAACTAATAACACTGATCCAAGCACTTAAAAACCAAAACAATGTGAGAGGATAGGATCACAGTTGTTTCAGATATAAGAAAATGGGCAATCTATTTTACAAAATGAGTGCAATCGTTTAACAGTCTTCATAAGAATATTTGCATGATGAATAGAAAACTTACAGTAAGTATCAAGCACGGAACGATGAATCTTACCAGTAATAGAATTATAACAACTTCCAGGTTCATATATAGACATATGATAGCGACCGCCGAAGCCAATATCAGGCTCGTCCTAAAACAAAAAAATTGAAGTAATTAGCAAGAGTATTATTTAACAGCATTAAACACGCAATTACATTTACGTAGTGAAGAATCGGAAAATTATAGCGAAAAGAAATGAGTTAATGGTTGCGCCCAATCACGGAGTTTAAAAGCAAACATAAGGGTAACCATAACAAGTTATAGCAAAATTGAAGCTAAATGTAAATTGTAAGCTAAGCCACACGATAGGGTTGTAAAAGAATATCGGTTATAAAAGAAATTTAGGTGAAACTATTTTATTTTTTTTTATTTATGGTAAAGACCTGCAGTTTGTTCAGATCTTCTGCATCCTACACGTTCAAGATAGTAATGCATATTTTTTTAGGATCTCCCTTCGTAATATCATCATCTGGGAAATTTTTCAAGGATTGTCCATCTTTATAACACTAGAAACTTTATTAGAAACAAACTAACAAACAATACGAGTAACTGCACGAAACTACCAAAAGTTTGTATGGGCAAGTTTACAAGATTGCATACTTAATACAATGTTTAATAAATAAATTAACTCTTAATTAGTAAAGCATTCGGCAAATATAGTATTAAAATATATATAATATAAAATACAAGTATGTAGTACAACAAGGAAACACAAGTAGCAATTTTAAAGTTTAGTAAAATGTTAAACAGAGTTAAAATAATTAATACACCATAACTAGATACAATATTAAAATATGAATATGTTAAATAACTAGCAAATGTGAAGATTCAAATGCATAGCAAATGCAAAGTTAATAAAAAAAAAATTACACAGTTAAAGTCTAAAAAATACAAATGATTAGCATAATTGCATATAAAATCTATTTACTTTGAAATAATCCAGTTTTTAATTTCCTTTTTCATTTTGGTAATGCTCTCTATTAGTCTTAAATGCTTTGGTATTTTATTAAAATTGTGTGGTATAACGTATGATTGATTTCTTTTTCCATACGAATTCCTCCAATTTGGTACCGTTCATTAAAGCCATTCATTAAAGCTTCTAGTTTCTCTCTTAGTAGGCAGCTTATGCTGTTGCTTATAGTAATTCTGAGTTATAATTTGGTACTCAATTGACTGTTTGACTGTGGTTAATTTGTTCCTCTTAAACAATATTCCTGAAGGAAGATTTTTTTCACCAAATAAAACTTTAACAGCTTTATTTTGTAACTTTTGTAGACTGTTGATATACCCTTCAGTAGTTAGACCATATATGGCGCACCCGTATTGCAATTTCGACATTATCCACGCTTCAAATAAATTTTTCTTAGATACATAATTTAAAAAATCTCTCACTTTGTATAAACAGTGTATAATTTGTCTAAGTTTTGTAGTTATGGTTTCAACGTGCTTACTAAATTTCCAGTGTTTGTCAATCTTAATACCAAGGTAGTTTGCGTTTAGTACTTTATTCAACTTAATCTGTTTAGTTTTATCGCTGCAATTCATATATATTTTACTGGGCATTTCTTTCATATGTGATGTTATTATTGGCAGATAACAGGTTTTTTCAATGCTAATATAAAGCTCATTTAAATTTAACCAATTTAATAACCTGTCAAAATCATGTTGTGATATTCTAGTCATTTCATCACAATTATAATGTATGGGTATCAAAAAAATATCGTCAGCATAAAGAATTGGTTTTGTCTTCCAGTTGACGTCATCCATATCGTTCATATAAAGTAAAAATAAAAGAGGCCCAAGAATGGATCCTTGCAGTACTCCAAAATTTACCTCTTGGCAGTCACTATACACATTATCTATTTTAACAGAAGCCATCCTATTCGTTAAATAGCTTTTTAATATGTTTAAAATTTTTCCTCTAATACCCAATCTATATAACTTTGCAAATAAAATATCTTTTTCAAGAGTATCAAACGCTTTTTGTAGATCTATTAATAAAAATAATAATGAACTTTATTGCAAAACATTTAAAAGGGTAGAATATGCATAATTAAAAATCAATACAGAATGCTTGCAAAGGGCGAGGTTTAGGCACATTAGCCCATTCTTACACCTATCCCCAACAAGAGTAAGATAAGATCATAATGCTACAGAAAAATAAAAATAAAAAAATATTTGCAAAATTAGGAAAAATCAAAAATTAAATAATTAGACATCACACACACAAAAAAACAAGTATTCACGAAACAAGGACCCAGTTTGAATATGAAGTGATTTTAATAAGGCATGAGGATCCCAATTAAACAGGTTTTAAAACTCCGTGACATACATTCACTTACAGCGTCTAGAATAGAAGGACGTTGAGGCTGGCCGAGGACAGCCAGTCCAATGGGAAGATAAAGTGGGGAAGGGGGAGGGAGGTGCAAAGAAGGGAAAGCGGAGATAGAGAGATGGGGAAACAGGAGACCAAGCTAGGACTGAAGCAAATGGCTAAATACTGCACTCTTGAATAATTGCACTGTAGGAGAATTTCTTATGACCACAGGCAAATTGTTCCACGGCTTCATACTGTACAATAAAAAGGAATTTTGGTACTTTTGGGTTCGACAGCGAGGAGGTGTAAAATTTGTAGGTCCAATACTCAGTCGTGTTTGGTATTATGATTATGATTTGCATGATTATGATTTGTATGCTTAATTTTCTCCAATCATCTCAATTTATCCGATCGCCATGAAACTTTGGGAAGTTGTTGAGTACATTCCCGCGAAGATTTTCTGGCATAAAAAGTTTTTAAATATCTGCTCCCCAGGGCCCTCATAATAGACGGGAAGAGACGGGACGGGACGGGACGAGACGGGACGGGTTTTACACAAATTCAATGTTATCATAACGAGTTTCCTTCAATTTTCTTTCTTCTGAGATCGCAGCAACGCGCGACTGATACAGCTAGTTTATTATATAATATAGTGGTCCGAAGCGTGGTCGTGTGGCGGCGCCCATCGGACTGCCCGACGGCTCCCTGTGGGGTGGTCAACAGCGACTGGCTCAGTTTGCGGCACGGGGATGCTATTGCTAGCAACCTAGAGTGAAGCCATACTATTGTGTTTTTCCATGTTGAGCTGAGTTTCTACTTCAAATTATTACAGTACCACGAGAGAAACATCGAAGGTAAACTATAAAGCGTATTTCTTTATTGAAATGAATCTTGACAACGACCCATTTTAGCCTTTATAATGTCCAAAACAACATGACACAGTCCAAGGCCAATTCCAATGAAAAGTATAGCAAATGCACCGATGACCATTTGGAAAGGAATCGTTGTAGAGGGCTTTGGCTTACAGAAGGAGGGATTGGCTTTGGGGTAATATTTCTGTTCAAGCTTCTGCAATATGCCTGCACTTCGCATAGCCAAAATCCTAAAAAGAAATAGAACGTTACCTTACATAACAACAATTAGTAAGATATGGCTTTCGTAACAAACGTTGCTTTTCATTTTATCAAAATCATAAAAAAAACTCATGCTCCCTATAAATTATATCAAAATGCAGGTTCACTCAAGTGATGTGAAGACTGTATGAAGTGGTGATGGAGTGGTATGAATTGGTATGAAGTGGTGTGTGGTGATGTGGTAGGTGGTGTCTCGTAGTGGATTGTGTGGAGTTGTGTGTGTGGGATTGGTATGGGTGGGATGGAGTGGTGTGGTGGTCGTGAAATGGAGTGATGACGTGTTTTGTGTGGTGGTGGTGTATTGTGTGGATTGGTTTATGGAGTGGAGTGATGGAATGATGTGGTGTTAAATGGAAAGATGGCGGTTTGGTGTGGTGTAGTGTGTGAAGTGGTGTGTGGTTTGAAAGCAGGAGGAGGTGTAGTAAAACTGTTGACTGTGATGAAGTAAGGATGGTAAAACATTTGAAAACTTAAATTAAAGCAGGTAGAGCTTTACTGCTGCGTGCTTAAATTTTTTTATCTTGTTCGCTTTAGAAATAATTTTACGCAAAGTCCATCTTCTTCCACAGGGAAAGTTTTCTAAATGAATATGGCATCTGCAACAACTAGATTTATTTTTAAAGACTTTAAAAAAAAAAAAAGTAATGATCCAGGATAAAACAGCCACAACAATGCACGCTTAACGTTCTTGCTCTTGAAAAAAACTTTCTTTAATTTGTTTCTTTACTTTCCTTAATATCAGGAAATTTGTAAAACTCCAGCATCAAATATTTTGCAGAAGTCGTAATAGAAATTTTTTTTTATATAAAGAAATAAGAGAAGTAATAAAAGAGAAGAAATAAGAGAAGTCTAATACAAGATAATTGCTACACTAGGAGTAACAAAAGAAGTTCGTGATTGAGTTTAAAAAAAAATAAATAGACGGAAGACGATAATAGCACAACGCAATAGCCCTGCTCCCAATGCGATAAACTGTATATTGGCCAAACGTCCCGAGGAGCAACTCGGTTACAAGAACATTTGCGAGATATCCGTAATAAAAAAATTAGCAGTGCCCCGTATCTGCATTTTGGCGATACAACTCATCAACCGTCAATTCCCCAGTATATTCCCCTGCACGTTGAGAAATACAACTTTAACCGAGTTAATAGTGAAACTTTCCTTATCAATCTCATGAAAGATAAAGTGATAAACACAGTGATCCCTACTCATTATGGCATCCAACTTTGGCTTAAATTTCTACAAATAAACTTTCCAAAACATTTATCAGTCATAATGCAACAGCTAAATAAAAAAATGAATATCCAACCCACCCCTTGAGCGAATTGTGATCGTCGTTAGTGACGTAACCTACGTCAGGTGAAATCATGTCATGTGATACTTTGTGAATAGCTTCATTCCTGGCTGGTGGTTGTGTGACGTCGTTTGTGCCCAGCGACGATGAACTTTGTGTCGTGTCTTCGCTTGTAAGTTGAATGTACTTTTTTTGAAAAAGGGACCAATTTTATATACCAAACGTCCAAAAACGTCAAGTTTTATGAATTTATACAGTGCGTTGTGCTATTATCGTCTTCCGTCCGTTTTTGTTTTTTTTAATATCTAATAGCACTGATCCACTTACTTCTTGGACACAATATCAACGTAAGGTGATTGCAATGGAAACGCTACATGCAATGACGTCTGTGGGATATAACTTTTTTTTATGATTTTCAATGAACATCTAGAATTGGCTACTACAGGCCCAGAGGAACGATCACTAGTTAAGTAAACGTATTTCTGGTTCCTGACCAAGTTATAGGCTTCTTTGCTTGATGAAACAAGGCTGCGAGGATCGCTCTTCATTTTAGTCCAGGCTCTCTTAAGGGTCCCTGACTTCGCATTCTGTTAAAAAGAAAAACAAGTTTTTTTTTTTTTCTTTGTTGTTGGGACCAAAGGCATGCTCTATTTTCGAAGTAGAAGTTGCAGACTCAGTTCTAAAGTAAACCTCTGATCTGTCGCTTATGCAGCTATTCATCGTTTTCGTAGTGCTTAAAATAGAGAATCGAGAAAATGGGCCGGGAGATAACTGTTTCTGTCAGCAGTAGTGTATGTGTGGCCTTTTATGTACAGCGTAGATTGGCTTGTGTTTTTTTTTATCATTTGACAGAAACAGTTACTAGAGGGAGCCGCGTATCTCCTGGACCATATTCTCGGTTCTCTATTTTAAGCACTACGAAATCGATGAATAGCTGCGTAAGCGAAAGATCAGATGTTTACTTTAGAACTGAGTCTGCAACTTCCACTTCGCAAACAGGGCGTGCCTTTTGGTGCCTATCATTATCAGCTTGTTACCAGTGATCATTACTAAACGGCACCACGTTTTTCGCAATGAGAGCGCTATTTTAACTTCAAACACCGGTTGTCAGTAGGGTTAGCTATCATAAAACATTGGTAGTTCCGCAAAATCTTCTTTCCATCTTGGTGTTTCTTATTCTAGATAGCCTAAATAAGGTTGGCGCACGAGTGAAAGAAAGCGCAGTAACGAAATAAACGAATCCCTAACTTTATAGCAGTTACGAGGGCAGAATTTGAATCCCACAGGTACACGAGTGAAACTATGATGTGGAGATCGTGATAGTAATGGAAGTTCTCGGGTTAAACTCAAATTCATTGCATATCCCATTGAATTATAAGGCATTGTAAAGATCTCATCAAGAGAAGGAAGATGGCGAAAATCCGATCGTTGAGATTAACCAAAATGGCGGCGAATCAGCGCTAAATTGGGCGCCGTTAGTCTGGCCGGCATGGAAAATCGTAGAAAATTGAACTCGCAGCCAAACACTGCTTCTTGCCCCCAAAACCTAATGTTTTCTTGATGAGGCGACGACTTTATTTTTGTATGGTACGATTTTTTACATTTGAATATTGCCTTCGACCCCCTTGCAGGGAAGGTAGGAAGCAGAAGATTACCTTCTCCTCCCCGATGTCAAACAGTGGCTACTTTCGGCCAAACATTCCTCTAATTAGGTTTACCTCAGTGGACCTGCTTACACGTTATTACGGTGTTCTTGGACTTTTTGAACACCCTGAACATAAAAACATGATTGCACTTTTATGTGACCAGAGTTATTGTTGCCAGACATTATTATTTTTGTTTGGTTTATAAGTTGGTCTATTGCCAGGAGGCAATTTTACACAAATTTCTTTTCGGAAGGATAATATGGATACAGTAGGCTTGTTTATATGCATATTTTCGACCTAACCTAATAATCATTTTGTTCCGGTATAATGTTTAAGTTTATATCCTGGCTTTAATGTTTCTGTTCTATTTTACAATTTCTTTACCCCTGTAAAGTAAACTCAAGTTCAGAACATGCAGAAAACATTAGCCAGCAACGTATATATTTACTTCGCAGTTAGGCCTAACCCTGCATCATTAAATTTACAATTCGAGTAAATTCTGCTGCATTCATCGCGCCGGTATGACGTTTACTAATGTAATATTGCTGAACATCGTTTACGTACGCTAAATGAGGTGCCTTCAGAGTTCACACTACACCTTAACCGCGGTTAAGGCAACCTCGGTTAGCTTAACCGTGGTTAGCTTAACCGAGGTTTGAATAAGCTTCTATCTGAGTAGCGGCTGGCTAGCCCTAACTAATTACTAGCCTATGACAGGGGTTAAGCTGGAAATTTTTTTATGTTAGCAATTTGGCTAATTTTTCATTGAAATTTTTAACCAAATTCCATTTTCATTAGCCAAATCAAATCCCCCCCCCTCCAAAAAAAAAGAGAAACTAACTCATTCAACAATTTAAGTTCATTTTATTTACCAAAAATGCGAATAAAGCATGAATTTTCAAGAGATTCCACCTTCATTTTTAAAGTGCTTGCGACCTAGATATTTGAAAATGCGGGAGGAATCCCTCGAAATTTCTCAAGATATCTACGATTTTTATAATTTACGTAGCTATGGGGAAAGGTTTCTAATTAAATTTTTACAAATGTTTCAAGAATATTTTTTACCGTTACACTTAATGAACATTTTTCTTTCTTTCTCCACCCTCTGTTGAAAGTGAATACAGCTGGGTGGTTTATTTAGTTACCAGTTTGGCTAATTCATTGCCTAAATCTTTAGCCAAATGGGGGAATCCGTAGCAATTTGGCCATTTGGCTAGTGGCAGCTTAAACCCTGGCCTATGATATATGGTGAAGGAAGGGACGTTACATTTTCTATAAATGGGACGTTGGAAGGGACGGTGGAATGAGGGCTTCGTGGGCACCAGATTGGAATGGTGACCGTTTATACCAGACACGACCAACACGTGAGCTGCTGGTTTTCGGGTCTCTGTTATTTTATACGTCTTTTTAATTGAAAATGGAGCCAACCGCTATTTAGTGCTTCGAAATATTTTATGTGTGGCCTTTTATGTACAGCGTAGACTAGCTTGTGTTTTTTATCATTTGAACTATCACTAAGGTTCATTTCACGGTCAATATAAGATAATAAAATTAGTTCGCTTGCCATCCTTACTGCTTGGATATAACCCCTAATTATTTAAGCGATGTTAGCAGTGGAGCCGCTGCAGACGCAATATCAAAAATGTAAGACTAGTCCCACTGTTGTTTTATAAAACAGTTAAAAATTGGAATGTCATAAATAATATAATGCATTGCATGTCACAACGCGGAGTGAAAACTTATATGCAGTTGCGTAAGAATAAAGGTTCAACGCCATTTAACAATTTTAAACTTTAAATTACAACTAATTGAACATGAACGCCAAACTTGTCTCCTCTTAAAACGCACTTTGAAACGTACGTTCGTTGACCATTGTTGCACGTTATGTTCTTATGAAAATTATAAAGTTACTGGGTTAATTATTTTTTTCTTCGACTTTTCACGAGTAAAGGAATTGCAAAGGGCGATAGCCCTTTGTAGTAAGGTTTGACCTCGGGCTCCCATGTTAAAGCGATATTTTCAATCTTTAATAACTCCGTTGTACATGCATATTTTACCTCCAAATTTGGTATGCGATCTGCTTTTGCCCTGATCAAACGGCATACCGAAAATTATTAAAATCCGACCAACCAAACCGAAAATATAAGAAAACGCTGAAGCCTCGAAATGTAGTCTTGTTCTTCTTCTTGTTCTTGTTGTTGGGACACTTTTATACAACGCTGCCTACAGGTCAAACTATTGGTGCTAGGAAATTGATTAATGGCTTGTCCTCTAGGTATAGATCC
>JAQIUX010000277.1:0-10179 GCA_034696965.1 Lithobius crassipes | reverse complement strand
CCGCCGTAGTGGCTCGAGTCCGTGACTCCCGGCTCGTCGTCCGCCATCCATCCCCTGGGTCAGCGAGAGAGAGACTCAGAGAGAGGGGGACAAAAGACGATTGTCTTTTCCCTCCTCCCCAGACAACACTGCCCTCCGTAGGCAGCAACCCCAATTAAATTTTACAAAAGACCAACGCTATTCCAGCGTTATACAGGGAAGATCGATTTCCGTTACATCACTCCCTTCTCTCTAGGAGTTCGACCCGAACTCGTCAAAACTCTGGACAAACCCTCGGTGACATAACACGTACTTATACAAAAATTAAAAACATATTTGCTCACGGCAGGAAAACATACTTGTACAAAATAAGCAGTTTGGGTTATTATAATGCATACATACACAAATAAAAGATGGGTGGCCACCCCAAAGCAATTGCATAAAATTAAAGAGTAACAATGAACATGTTTATAATACTAACTAACTAAGCATAATAGTTTTGCGTAACACTACTTGTTGTATACAACGAAAACAACCAGAAAGTACAAAGCGATGTAACTAAACATAATAACTAACTACAGTTAATAATTACGCTTCCTGAACTTATTACACAGGAACAACAACTACGAGTCATAATGTAGCTAACAATTAGTGTAACTGAACTAAGATTAATCTAACCAGTCAAGTTTCTTAATGTTGTCCAAAATCTGGTCAATCATTTGATGTATGCCATTGACCTTCCAGGTGTGGTCATCTAACCAACCTGGCCTTTTCTTCCTACGTCTGGGTCGTCTGGATTCTTGACCCGGATTCTTCACTGTCGCTGGGAGTTCCTTGCTTCCATCGAATGAGTGGTGGGGGTCATCCCCTCCATCCATATCTCCATCCTCCTCCTGCGCGCTGGAGGAAGGACAAAGTGATGGCCTCGGTCTCGTCGTCTCCTTGCTTCCTGGATGGGGCTCTGCACTCCTGACATCCAGTTCCGAGGAAGATCTTCCCACTTGACGTTTCAGAATCTGTGTGCTTCCAGAGGGCCCAGCCTGTGCTGCATTGTCGTCTTGGCCGTCCAGATCTTCGCCATCCCGATTATGGAAAGGCTTTAACCGGTCGTATGGTACAACCAGACGAATCTTGCCATGCTTCTTTTGGACGCGGAACGTGAGTCCATCCTCGAAGCATTTCTTCACCTCAAAGGGGCCTTGCCAAGGTCGACGAAATTTTCGACTCAATCCTTTGGCCGCCTTTGGTCGCAGCAGCCATACTTCGTCTCCCACTTGATATCTTGGGCCATTCACGCCGCGGTCGTATATCTTCTTTTGGCGCTTTTGTGCCACCTCCATGTGTTCTCGCACATGATGGAAGTTGTCCTCCATTGCTTCCTGAAGGTCAGTGACGTATGTTACTGGCGTTTTCTCTTCCGGCACTGGGGGTGGATAAACCAAGTCTACTGGAAGGATAGTTTCTCTTCCGAACATCATCTTGAAGGGAGATTCACCAGTGGTTTCCTGCGGACTGGATCGGTACGCCAGAAGCACTGATGGCAACCACTCATCCCAGTCCTTTTGACGATTTTCCACATAGCCTTTCAGCATATTCTGGAGCGATCTATTTGCCCTCTCGACCAGGCCATCAGACTGCGGATGATAGGCAGTTGTCCTAGTCTTCGAGATGCCCAGCAACCGGCACATCTCCTGGTAAACATCAGACTCGAAGTTGGTGCCTTGGTCTGAATGAAGAGAATGTGGAACTCCAAAACGGCAGACGAATTCGTCAACAAGTTTCCTGGCTACCGTGACTGCTTCTTGGTTCCTTAAGGCGTAGGCTTCTACCCATTTGGTAAAATAATCCGCCACTACCATGATGTATTTATTTCCCTTCTTGGAAGTTGGCAGTGGACCCATGATGTCACAGGCAATTCGCTGTAATGGGTAGCCTACTTTACTTGGCTTCAGTGGGCCCTTGTGACGCCTGGCAGTTTTTCCAGACTCACACACGTTGCAGCTCTGGCACCAACGCTTTACATCTCCCGACATTCCGGGCCAGAAAAAACGTTCCCGCAACTTTGCCAACACTCGCTTATGAGCCAAATGTCCTCCGGTGGGAGCATCATGTAGGGACTCCAACACTTCGGTCCTCTTGGCTTTTGGAATGACAAGCTGTAGGAGCACATGTCCGTTATCGTTCTCCCATCTTCTTTGCAGAAGGCCTCCCTGCATCCGCAAGCACCCCCACTGATTCCACAGCATCTGGGTGTTCCACGATTGTCCGGACACTTCGTTATAGTCGGGCTTCCTGTTGCTGTCTTCTATCCGATCTATAATCCAGAGAAGATCGGGATCTTCTCTCTGAGCTTGTTCCAGTCCTGTGACAGCAGCTCCCCAGTCCAATCCAATGGCATTCACAGAAGCCTTTTCTTGGGGCTGCCGCTGTAAAAGTTGGTTACGCAATTTTGAGTTCGACGGTCCCTGGTTGTATGGCCACTCGTCGTCTTCAGAGTCTTCAGGCTCTTTTTCCCATCCACACTGTGCACATGGTCGCCGAGACAATCCGTCTGCATTCCCATGTTTTGCTCCAGGTCGGTGCTCAATGACAAAATGGTATTCAGCTAGGCGCTCTATCCACCTCGCCACCTGTCCTTCCGGCTCACGGAAGTTAAAGAGCCATTTCAGAGCACCATGGTCAGTCCGAATCTTGAAGTTTCGTCCATATAGATAGGGCCGAAAATGCTTAACGGCATCTACTATCGCTAATAGCTCAAGCCGAGTCACACAGTAGTTCTTCTCTGGCTTGTTGAGGGTCCGGCTGTAGTACGAAATTACTCGTTCCTCTCCCTCCTGAATTTGAGCAAGGACGGCGCCAAGGCCTTCTTTACAAGCATCTGTGTCCAGAATCCATTCGCCTTCTGATCTTGGAAAAGACAGTATCGGTGCAGATGTCAACAACGATTTGAGATGAACGAATGCAGCATCACATCCTGGGGTCCAAGCAAAGCCAGTGTCCTTGGCAGCCATCTTGTGTAAAGGTGCCGCTACCGCTGCAAATCCCTTCACAAATCTTCGATAGTACGAACAAAGGCCCAGGAAACTTCTCAACTCTGTGGCCGATTTGGGGACTGGCCACGTATCGATGGCAGCAGTCTTGCAGGAATCAGTTGCAACGCCTTCTGCTGATACGATATGACCTAAAAATCGTACTTCCTTGCAGACTAAACTGCACTTGCTTGGCTTCACCTTCAATCCTGCCTGGCGAAGACGTTCCATTACTCGGGACAGACGCTCTAAATGTTCTTCAAATGAACGGCTCATCAAAATCACGTCATCCAGGTACACCAGACAGATTTCCCAGTTGAGTCCAGCCAATACTTCCTGCATCAATCTTTGGAATGTAGCTGGGGCGTTGGCCAATCCGAAGGGCATTACATTCCATTCAAACAGTCCAAATGGAGTTGTAAATGCTGCCTTCTCTTGAGAAGCAGGATCCAGTTCTACTTGCCAATATCCTGATACAAGGTCCAGCACTCCGAAGAACTTGGCTCCTCCCAATGCATCCAACAAATCGTCCACCCGAGGCAAAGGAAAGCTGTCCTTCCGAGTAACGTCATTCAGCTTCCTGTAGTCAACGCAAAATCTGATGGAACCGTCAGGTTTCTTGACGAGGACCACCGGATGTGCCCACTCGGAGGAAGATTGCTTGATGATGCCGTCATCCTTCAGCTTCGTAATCATTTGCTTGGTTGACTCGTACAGTTGCTGGGGTAGTCGGCGATAAGGTTGTCGGATAGGTCGGGTGTTCCCGGTATCTATCCCATGACGTACCAGCGTAGTGCGTCCCAACTTGTCACCTGGCAAAGCAAAGATTTCCCGGTGCAGCTTAACCAGATCACGGACTTGGTTCTGTTCGTGTTCTTCTAACCCCTGGATTCCGGGAGCAAGCAACTCCCATACATCCTCAACTGCAGATTGGGTGTCCGTTGTTGGAGTCGGTGTTGGTTCTTCAACATCCGGATTGGCACCGCGAGACTCCTCTTCTCCCTCAATCCAAATGTGATGTAGGGCAGACTGTTCTTCGAATTGACCAATTCGGGTTCCCTGGTACAAGGTCACAGGATACTCGCTCAGGTTCATCACTTGTATTGGAATTTGCCCATCTCCGGAACGCACTAGGGTCCTAGCTAGGACGACATCTGGATGTTTGAAGTCCCTATCTGGTTCCATTACTCCCTCAGTCACACCCTCGAATCCTTCGGGAAGCTTCACAGGCACGCGAATTTGATGGCGAGCTGGTATCTGGATGGTTTCTGCCAGGCGAATGTGGCTGATGCGTGATGTGGAATCCATCCCTGGGCGTTTGCATCCAACTAAAGTTGCTCGACCTGCCGGTGACACCATTACACCCATTCCGTGTAGCATAAACAGGAAATGGTCTTCCATCATGTCGCTACCAATGTAGAGGTCTTCTACGCAGTTGGTTGCGACCACTGTTCGGTAAGGTATCTTCAACCCAGCAACTTCGTACGTCAGCTCTACTTCGCCCAGCACATCTAATTCTTCGGATCCAGCCGTTCCCAACCGTACAGAGGGTCGCAATGCGCGTCGAAAGTCGGGTCGGATCTTCTCCAGCACATCGTCTCGGATCAAGGTCACAAATGCACCTCCATCACAAAAGGCACGTACATGATGGCCGTCAACCTTGACATCCGTCCACACAACCCGTTCTTTCAAACGCACTTGATTAAGGAAAGGATGGACCATTCGCCGACCGGAAGTATGGTCCCCTACTTCCGGCCCTCCTAGTTTCCCTGTCCTTGACCTGCTCCTGCCGTCTGCTTCTTCTTCTCCAGATCCGCCTTGCGTTTTCTGCAATTGGCCTTGATGTGGCCTGGCTTCTGGCAGTAGAAGCAGAGGCCGCCCCTAGGTGAGTCAATCGTAGATGCACTTGCTTGGTCTTGTTGAAGCTTCAACTGGCTCAAGGCTTTCGTGAGCTCCGCAACTGAATTGGACAGCGCCTGGATCTGCGCTTCTTGCCGTTCTTCCTTTGTTGGGGCCACCTGTTCCACTCTTGGCCGTGACTCTGTAGTGGTCCCTCTTGCCATGGTCTTCCAGTACCTCACTTCCTCCCGCAGGCGGCTGCTGTCATCCTCTTCGTCGTTTTCCCGCAACTGGGAAACGCCATAGGTTTTCTGTCCGGGGCGTGACGTCCTGAGGCTCTCATGTTCCATATCTGCCTGGACCTCCAGACAAACTCGTAGGGCATCAGCTAGGGTCGGAACATCTCTCCTCTTGGCTTCTTGACGTAAGTCACGATCAGCTAGGCCCTCCAGGAAAGCACACTTCTCCATCCTGGTTCGTGTTGGAGCATCAGCCTGAGGAAAGGCCCGCGTCACTAGTCCCGCTATGGCTGAAGCATAGGTTGGCAAGTCTTCTTTATGCTTCTGGCGACGAGCCTTCAGCTCTGCGAACGATAAGTCAGCACTTTGAATGGGGCTAAACCGTCTCGACAATGCAGCACTCAGCTGTTTGTAATCTCGGCGCTCCACTTCCCTTAGGTCCTTGTAGCATTGTAACGCAGTGGCCCGCAAGCACATTGATAAATGGATAGCATAGTCCACCAGTTTCCAATTGTTGAGACGGGCAGCATTTTCAAATAGGAGTTTGAAAGCGTCAAAGTCTTCTCCGGGTTTACCAGAAAACTCTGGAGGCCACCTGACGGTGCGCTTCCTAGTGCCTTCACCTTCCCCTGCCTGCACCCCACCAATGGCTTGCACTTCCATGTCGACTTGAGAGTCCTCGAAATCCTCATCTGTGCCACTGTTATTACCCGACATGATTGAGCTTAGTAGTGAACACACAAATGATAATGACTTTAGGGCAGGCCACCCAGGTACTAGCACTCATGTAAACTTGACCACCTTACAATAATAGCATGTGTTTCCTTAAAATGACTAAGCACCTACCTTTGGATCTGAATCGCCATACATTACAAAAGCAACAAAGGTAGTACCTTACTAGGAAAACAATTATTTTGCCAATAGTTCAGCAAATAGTTCAGAAACACAGAAAAATCAAAAAAATAAAATAAACAACATAAATGGCAATTAGTCTTGAAGCAGGTCACATACTTCCAATATAACACAATTAAAATAGGCCTCCTTTAACTCGATGCATTCTTTAAAGGAAAAGAATTTTAAAAAAACTGTTTAAAAATCAATGCAATTATTTCCAGAATTAAGAAATAATTAAAAATCAATGAACTTATTTTAAACTCAAAAATATTCCAAAAATTAAAGCAACTCTGAATATAAAAATTCACTTTCAAGTTACTAGGCCTTTAAAGTCAGTTTTCGAATAAATGCAATATTTTTTCAAAAAAAACAACACCACCACACACAAATATTCTCAGTTCAATGCAGTTATTTCACCAGTTCTCTTACGATCGAATGACACCGTCCGTCTTTATTTATTTTTATTTGCCTTTTTCGTCCGAGAACTGTAGGCCTAGCCTACACGATGGCTATTTGTCTTTGCACGCTGTTCTTCCCTCTCTTGAAAACGTTAATTTGTCCTCAAAATTAGGTGCAGGAAAGTGGAACACGAATTAATCTTTATTTCAGGAACTGTTCTTGTTTTTCATGCCAAGGAGTGTTCTTTCTTTCTTCCCAAACGAAACACATGCGAGAGCTTGCTTCTTGCTCTGCATCCCAAATCGTCGCTGGCTCCAGGGTCGCTATTCTCCCTGCTGGCTCCCTCCCGCTCGCCTGGCGTTGGGCTTGAGTTGACCGGGGCTTCTTGACCTTGACCGCCTTGACCCATGAGATACACAACAAACAAAGGGGCCCGCGAACTCCCGCCGCGTCAATCACCGCGCTCTTGTTTTCTCCTCACGTCTGGCCACTCGTAGTCGACGATTTCCCTCAGTTTTCGTCATTAATTTTTCCGTAGAAAATCGTTGGCATTTCGAAAAAGCACTTTTTAGCACAAAAATAGTTTGCACACAATTCTTGATTCGTCCGTAGGAACGATCCCGACGCTTGCCACCAATTGTAACTCGACTACCCCCCTGCGTCCCATTGTTCCCGTTGGTAGCGTGGAAATGACAGAGGGGAGTTTGAGTAACAAAACAATAACAAGGTTTATTTGGCTACTTGTTGCGCCTCCATTGGCGTCTACACAGTACACATTGTCCGAGCATCTTGCGGTACGGGACGGCACTCACAGTTCAATATAATTGATAATAATAGTGAAAGTCGAATCTAACCCCCTGCCTACTCACATGTAGCCGTCACCTCAGTCCAGTGAGTTCGGTAATCGATCTTCCCCCATAAATCTCCAAGCAGTCCAAATCCTGGCTGCTCCGTACTTAAACTAGACGAGGGCCTAGTTAAGCTCCGTCCAATCAATCCAGATTGGATCCCCACAACTCATCCGTTGTGGCCGCCGTAGTGGCTCGAGTCCGTGACTCCCGGCTCGTCGTCCGCCATCCATCCCCTGGGTCAGCGAGAGAGAGACTCCCAGAGAGGGGGACAAAAGACGATTGTCTTTCCCTCCTCTCCAGACAACACTGCCCTCCGTAGGCAGCAACCCCAATTAAATTTTACAAAAGAGCAATGCTATTCCAGCGCTATACAGGGAAGATCGATTTCCGTTACATCTCTTATTAAGGTGATCCAAATGTGTATGCATCTTACTTGGGTCATCCTGGTTTGTGCTCCTCGTTGATCCCCTTAAACATGTCTAATGCTCCTTCGTGGTGTCATGTTTATTTTTTGTCCAACAGGTGAATGTATTTCCAAGTTCACTAGCCGTAAAATTGCGTATTGCGTGAAATTTAATCCTGATGAAGAAAAACAACATTTATTTGTTGCTGGTACTTCTGACAAGAAGATAGTATGCGTAAGTACATCTGTGTCACGTAAAGGCAAAATACTTTGTACAAGTCATGGCCTACTTTCTTTACTATAGTATTTTGGAATATCGATGTACATTACATGAATTCAATTTGTAGTGGGATGTACGGAGTGGCGAGGTCGTACAGGAGTATGACCGACATCTGGGAGCAGTTAACACAATCACCTTTGTAGACGAAAATCGAAGATTTGTCTCCACGTCAGATGATAAAAGTTTAAGAGTTTGGGAATGGTAAATAATGCTTCTAGTAATTATTCATTTAAATTCAGTATTGTCCAAGACTACTTTTCTCATCAAACTGACGTTTCAGGGACATCCCAGTTGATATGAAGTATATTGCAGACCCAAGTATGCATTCCATGCCTGCAGTGACTTTATCACCTAATGGTAAGAAATATGTGGGCAGTCAAGTCTGTTTACTATGCTACTGTAAAGGTGTTATAGATGGAGAGATTTGTGAATTTGCTGAATGTATGCTACTTATTTTATTAGGTAAATGGTTGGCTTGCCAATCCATGGACAACAAGATTGCCATCTTTTCTGCTCTCAATCGATTTAAAATGAATCGCAAAAAGGTGTTCAGCGGACATATGGTGGCCGGGTATGCCTGCACGCTCGACTTCTCGCCGGATATGAGGTGAGGTTATGATATGTCATCATCAAACCTGATCAAAATTTATTTTGTTATTCAGAAATGATGATTGGTGAATGGTTACTGTAAATAGTTAAAGATTTATTTTGGACTAGATGTCCAGAGGTGTAACATTGTTACAGATTATTTTGGTTTTATTGAATTTTCGATCTGAATGCGAGATTGAAAATGCCACAAAACTTCTGGTTATATGTATTTGAATATAATTTTATTTTTAGTTACCTGATATCTGGCGATGCAGACGGCAAAGTGTACATTTGGGACTGGAAGACAACAAAGTTGTACAGTAAATTTAAGGCTCACGATAATGTGTGTGTTGGTGTTCTGTGGCATCCCCATGAAACGTCACGAGTTGCCACCGCTGGGTGGGATGGAGTCATCAAGTACTGGGATTAAGACCAATCATGAACTGTTGTTGCAAGTGTTCATAACTGGTGACGCAACAAACATACATTCATTTAATTTAAATCAGACTTTTTACAGTGTTTTGTTTCTTCCTGGTTATTATTAAACATGCCATTTTGCTTTCATTTACCCCCAACTTGTTTTGTTCTGCAATTTGAATGGTTTGAACATACGGCAATTTGAAGAGAAGTTGTTTTTTAGCCTAGGAATAAAGTCATCAATCGCTTTCTTCCTTGTCTTGTGTGCGATTGAGTGGTCGGTCTTCATCCTCGGACCTGTTGCGAGGAAAAGGGTTTTCAATGACACCTACTAAAATACAGCTGTTGTGTTGCTCGAAAAACAGATAATTACCCATAAATTACATCTTCATCAGAATCATTGATCATGGAAAATGCAGGGTTATCTTTGAAATGTGATTCTTAAAAGATATGAAAGGGAAAAAATTAAAGCATTAAAATAAAAGGGTTAGCTCATGTCATAATGTAGGCCATCCACTCACCAAACACTGCATTCTTTGACGGAGAATACACGTAGGCCATGACATAAAGGTAGAAATTTAATAAGCCATAGAACGACATAAACTCAACAGAATTTTTATAATTGGTTGATAGTTCGGCCAGGAAATTATCTTGCAAAACGGTGGCTCCAAACCGTAATCCTGTTATTGTAATGCTGACAGCCAAAACCACGAGCATTAAAAACGTGAGGAACTTCAACCTTAAATCTGTAAGTATAGAAGAACAAAAATTGGAGATTTTATCCACTAAATAAAATAGTGTCTGAAAGCTATTACTTACCAAAATAAGGCATGGAGCGGAGCTCACTGTATGCTCGCACAATGAGATATACTAAATACACAACGTAGAAACCACCAACCGTGAAGAAAAACACTTTGAAACCCTAGCAAAAAAATAAAATTGAGAAAAAGGTAATGGAAACAAATTTTCTTATGGTATTCACAACATTAAATATGTGTCTGTTCACATCACATTGCAGTATGTATTGCACATATTTACAATAATTCATTTACACCATTCATTCATTTGCTTGGAACAAGTCATTAAAAACTGTTTCCATAAATACCACACTTGATGCAATCTTAGCAGTAAGCCTAACCCAATTCTGAACGAAGTTATGTACCATAGGTAATTCATGTGAAAATAACACTTGATTTGTAATGAATTTTTTATATATTTTTAAAGCAGATTTTTGTGAAAACTATTTTGTGAAAAATTCATG
>JAQIUX010000276.1:0-10196 GCA_034696965.1 Lithobius crassipes | reverse complement strand
CAAGAAAGCGCCACGTCAACCAATGCGCCTGAGCGACGACGCCAATTGAGCGAGCGAAGCGAGCGAGATGGCTAGTTGTATTTTAATTTTCTTCATTTATTGTTTCCTGATTGTTGTGTCAAACTTTCTAACGCCAGCATGTTAGGCCTGCAGTATAATGACATTTAATGCTGTCAAAATTTTAAAAATCTTATAGGTTTTAAAATTTTTTTAAATTAAAAAAAATTAAATTTTTTAAAGTTTTAAAATTTAATTTTTTTAAATTTTAAAATTTAATTTTAAAATTTTGATGTTGCATGAGTAAATTTTTAATATTTTATTTTTATTTATTTTTAATATTTTAAAATTTAAGAACATTATTATTTTAATTTTTTTCGCTGTAAATTTTACGCATTTGAAAAAGTGTTTAAAATTTTTTTAAATGTAATTTTTATTTTATTTTAAAATTTTAAAATTTTTTAAATGTAATGTAAGCGGCTAGTTTTATGTAGGCCTAGTTGTAAAAACGTTGGCTAATAAGGCCAACAATGTGCTTCCGTAATTTTCCCGAAACCAAAATCTTCTGCCAAATTCTAATTCCCATGTATTGTCTATGGGAAAATCGGCGTCTTTTAAATTTAATTTTAAAAAAATACCCGTTTTATCGAAATTAAAAATAATCGCGTTGAGGTGTCCTTGTACCCTTTTATTTAACCCAAAAATTTGGTGCCGATTGAACGATAAACAGAAAAGACAGACCGACATACATTGTGATTGTAATTATAAGCCTCCTTTTCCTATGGAAAGTAGGCTAAAAACTGGCTTTGATAAAAAAATTTGTTTTATAAAAATTGCTTTCAAGACTAGCTGTAAAATTAAGCAGTCGCTTTAATAGTTTTTAATTGTTGGGTTTTTTGTTTCCACAAGGGTGGCGGTTTAGGAAGGGAAGGGGGGGGGGTATCGAGATAGAAGAGTAGGTGGAGGCGGAAGTGGGAGTATTACGACCTCTCCCAGGGCACCAACTGTTGTACTTACGATCCTGAAAAAACGGCTTACGAATCGTTTGAAATTTGAGCTAAACATGAGATTATTCAGAAAACGAATAAAATATTTTCCCTTTTTCTAATGTTTCCGGTAAACGGTAAAAACTGGTAAAAGGTAGGTCGGTAAAAAGCGGTAACGGTAAAGCTCCCAAATTTACCGGATAGTAAAAAACTGTAAACGTGAAAATTAAAATTTTACCGACATGTAACGGTAAAAATTGTATTTACCGTATACCGCCCATGCCTAGCAGTATTCAGACACTGCTATAAAATAAAGTAGCGCCGAAATCGAAGCAAGTGAAGTACGGCCATGACACTCGAACTGAATGTATCCTATTCTGTAATTTTCATTTGGACATAGTTTACTTTTCCTGTTTACACCTTACTGAAGCCGGAAGCAACCTTTGTAGCCTTCATACCAGATGCGGTTAACGTCATAAACATCTGTTTTACGTCAAAGACCACTGCGTTATGTGACTCTATCAAGGTGCGTGTTATAAATTTTTTTTTTATAGTTTAAAGTTGCTTTAGCGTTGTTTAACGTTGCTCAGCTGCGGTCTGATATGGATAGGGGAAAGGGGTGTGGCAAGAATTCACAACCTCGTGACTTTTACAACATGCGGTCATAATGCTGCCATCCTCAGTAGCACACAGCGCTGGTTCGATGGTTCGTATTCACGTTAAGAATTTTGATAGAACGTTAGATGTTGGTTTGAAAAGGTTCTCCCTATCGCATTGTTGAGGTCTGCGGGTTGACCCGTTACCTGCGGATTACCCGTGAGTGCTGTTCCGTGGATTCGGTTGGGTATAGAGGGAAAACTAACGGGTTGGGTTCGATATCATTAAATGCTACCCGCAGACCTCTAAGAAGATCGCCAACAAGTTCTTCAGAGTTCGGGTACTAATTAGGGGGGGGGGGGACCGATCCAAAAAAAACTAGGGAAAAATCGTTACTTGTTTGTACGTGTGAAAATGCTTTAAAATGCGAATGTGTGTGTGTCAGGGGAGAGGGGGAAACTAATTTCCAAAAGTCTCCCCTGCTATACCTGGGGGATATCCCAGACCCCCCAGAATCAGGGTCTCCTTTTTGAGCGGACCCCCTTCAGAAGAAATGCCTGAGTGCGCTCCTGGTACGAATCGTCGTAGTTCGGGAGAATTCGCGGCCATAAAAAAAATATTTCCACTATCTGGGTGGCGTTCTACCTGGCAATCCGGGAAAACCTAGAAAGCAGAGAATTTTACAAGTCTGGAAAAGGAATTTCAAAAATTACTTATGGATTTAAAAAAATGTCTAATCCCTAAATATTTCACCTGAGAACCTAATTTGCATTCCAATTTTATAGTACCCTTTCGTCAGTTGCATATCGAAATTGGATGGACCTAACGTCAACCGTTTCTAAAAAATCTCAAAGCTGAGCTTCAAAATGTTTATCGAAATAACCCAGAGCCAGTACATATTGGTCAAGAAAAAGAACATAATTATTAGCTTTTAAGTGAAACATTGCTTAGTGCTAGGAAAAAATTCAGGGAAAAAAGGTCTTTTTTTTGGTCCTGGGAAACCTAAAATTATCAAGAAATTCCATGTTGGGTTTCAAAACACCACCCGGACCATGCTCCTCACAAGTTTTCACCAACTAAAAAAAAAAGGTTGTATTAGGGTTTGTAAGTTATTCGTAGATTTCCTTCCGAAGAGATCAGAAATATGGAAAGGGACCGAGTTCATGAATCCGCCTATACGTATACAAAGAACTTACGAACTACTATAACGATATTTCTTTAGTTTGTATAAGTTTCGAGAAATTTAGAAAGCGTCGGGATTAAATCCTGGAATGTAGGAAAGGGATTTGTCTAACGGATCGTAAGAGTCTAAAAATGGGGCGAATTCCTACGATTCCCCACATTCGATTCTTCAAATTTTCCATATTCCCCAGTTCGTATAGCTAATGCGTAGGCTATACGTAGGTGATACAAGAAGTAAGGATTTCTTAGAGTTAAGTTCAATTCGGGGCTGCTCTCACGAAGAGTTTGAGAATATTGGACAGTCCTTTAAGCCCATGAGTAGGACAAAGCCAGAAAGGCCAATGTGGGGACGGAAGTGGAGTTCAACGTCTGTTTATCAACATCATATTAATCACGGGCTATTTTTGCTATTTGAAGCCGATCTGTATTTATAGCCGAGTCTGTCAAAGATACAAAAAATTAAATTCGGGCCTTGATAAACAATACCAGAGTTGGAAGGGATGAATTTCTCCATTCTACAGGGAATGGGACCAAGGCAAAATCCTCTGTGCGAAGATTGGAACCCCAGGACCCTCTGGTACGTAAGGCGGTGCAAACCGACTAGCCAATGGCTAGTCTTCACCCCGGCGAGCAGAACTGGCTAGTTGATAGAATTTTCTTACTCGTTAGAGTACAGTGTAGCAGATTTCAGTAACAATCAGTTAGCTATCTTGTTTTCAGAATTATTCATTACTTTTTAGGCCATAAATAAGGTCCGCCAAATAAGTGACATGCTTCACAAAATTGGCTGGCCGCGTTCCAACTATCACGAGTTCCCAGTTTCCGGAAAGGAAATAAAACAGACGCGGGTCCAAACGTTTCTCGCGAGTAAAAATATGTAACAACCCAGCTTCTCCCTGTTATTGATTTACGGGTGGGGCATAGACTTGAAATAATAGTGTATAAATCCAGCTGTGAACAGGCCAATACTGACTGCGTAGGGGGACTCAAAATAAATGAAGCTCATATTTTAGCAACCATTTCTGCTTTACTCGTGTAACGAGTGTTGCTATGAAAGAAGCCTGTTTTGTTGTTATGTTCTTAATTTAATGATCGCGTCACTGCGCAAAAAGTTTTAAAGTTTTGAAGTTTTAAATTTCCCAATTCGTTGAATTGCGAGCATTCTCTACCGCAGTTGAGTTTGCAACCATTTGGTGTGCCATACAGTCATATGGCGAAAGATGCATGAAGAATAACAACGGCAAATATGTTACCTAACCTAACCTAAATCTAACCTAACCTATCCTAACCTAACCTTAGCAAAGCAGCTAAGAAGATGCAAATAATCGTTGTTTACAGACAAGAATTACGGAAATAATTAATAAGACTCCAGGACCTGATATAGACCTGAAGTAAAATTTATTTTAGGGAACAAGAATTTGTTATCAAAATCGAAGTATGGGCAGCCCTGGCCCGATACCAATATAATATAAAGGTAGGTGCAAAAGTAATAATTAAGTAGGTGTTTAGTTTTGCTATTATGAAAAAACATACAAAACTGCGTATATCCCTGCTCAAGGCTTCTCAATTCAGACCAACGGCGATCTAACAATTTGGTGACGTCTTCTGGCAGACGAAACGGACAAATTTGCAATTGGTCGACACCAAAAGCAAATTGACACTTTACCACTATAAACAAACAGCAATCTAATATTAGTTGGTTTACGTTTTAAGATGGTGGCTTATAGTTTGGTGTCGGCTTATGAAACCGAAACAGACACACTTACCATTTAAAACCCGAAAATATTGTTGATTTTAAACCACCAATCCACTCGGGATTTGTAACATTCATCCGCACGCATCTTCAGTTTGGTCCCCGTAGTCTGAGAACGTCCTGTGGTAGATGAAACGGACACACTTATTGGTGGCCACAATCTTGAGGACATACTATGGCATGCAGATGAAACGGACACGCCTGCAATTGATCCGAACGGAAAAATTAACTATGGTAAACCAGTATAAGAGAAAGAGCATTCCAATATTCATCGACTGGTATACTTCTCATGTCTGCCAAAAACCAGGCGACGCATTTATGGCAGGCGAAACGACCATGCATCCTATTCTTACAATCGGAAAATATGTTCTGTTTGCTTCTTCCCGATGCTAGCTGCGTAGTTCTGGCAGAATGCCAAGCTAATTTTTGCCCACTGGAAGGATGAACGGTCATTATTTATACCATCTCGCAGAGATGATAATAAGATAATTGTTATTTCTTTTACGGTTATGCATGTATAAGTAAGTTTTGGGACCAAATGACCCACTAGTTTGTTAGCAACTACAACATATGGCAAACAGATGGTACTAAAGTAGTGACGAAGAAAAGTACGTTTGAGACAGGCAAGAAAAGACTGTCACCACCGCGAATTCGGTTGGTTTAACCTTTGTAGATGTTGTCCTTCCTTTTTTAATCGTTGTGTGCTGACAACGAGACCAAAGCTTGTCGGCCTGATATGTTAGCGCTTTTACCACGGCTGCGGTTTGCCATCAGTTTTCATTGCTAACTATTTACGTACACTTTTGCCCTCGTAGTCTTTTGAAGTCTGATACCAGACAAGCATCTAACTGATGACAAAGTCTACAAAGTGAGTGTGCATGCAACAAAAGAGTTGCAAATGTGTACATAACTATCGTTTAGCAATTCGGCACAGTGACGAAGTCAGTGGCCCACTTAGTAACGTGTGCATCTTCCACCTGGGTATCTGGGGTTCGCATGCCACTATGGTAAGTCTAGTATTTTGGAGATAGTGCAAATACGATGTATGACAACAAAGGGTTAAAGCTCATTCTCATAGACTTGAAGCGTCATGCGTAATCATCGTCGCTAACAGCGACCGTCGCAGATGACGAGGGTTGACCTCACATTTACGTCACACGATCGCTGACAACTAGTGCAAAAAAGTGACTGAACCATACAAGCGGCATCATAATCATCGACGATGTAATGCCTATGCTTACGCTGTGCCATGTCCGCTATAGTAAGGGGCCTCATGCATAATCAGCGACGATGGTGAGTATGCTTATGCTAACATTATGCCACGTCATCTACGTAAGGGCCTCATGCATAACCAACGACAATGATTATACATGAGGCCCTTACCGTATATTACTCACCCGGAATGCCGTATCTAGGGAGGGACTCATGGCCGATGAAGCATACAAAATGGGGGAAATAAAGCGGATATCGTATCGGCCAGCGGACACCATGTTGGAATGGTTGTCACGTGAGTCGTAGCCGCCATGCGATTGACTCGCGCCAAAGACAACGCCCAACACTGGTGATAAATCATATACATATTTCGCTTATTCATGTCCATTAGGGTCGGGGTAAGGGTCAGGATCAGCCATTCAACCTGCAATGCCCTCCGTTGACAAACTTTACAACTAAATCCGTGCATTAGCTTCTGTAGCCCCTACTTCTTCCTCACATCCAAAACATCTCAACCCGATACGTTAACGTTCTTTTGAACCTTTCTCTGTCATTCCTGCCCGCTAAGTTTTGCGTTATCTTTTGCTTGCTAATAATGTGCTTTCTTTTCCAGTCGGTTTCGTGTTTCGTGTTTGAAGGAATGTTGGATATTTGTTGTGATTTTTAATTTTAAATGAAGAGGTACAGCAGATTTACGGATGATTTTATAAAGAATTTCTGTATTCGTAATATTTTTTATCTGTGTAGGTTACGGGTGTTGGGGGAGGAGGGGTTATGCGGCTCTCCATGAGTTTCTAAAGTACGCGGGGAAGTGTGTGTCACAGTGTGTGGACTGTGTGCATAACTGTTAGTGTAAACAATATTCCAGTAAGTCAGGTGTTAATATTGCTTTATTCCTCTCTTTGCAGTATGTTAACAGCTCTGGCATTGTATGCCGATCCTTTCGCAAGCAGAAGTTCCTTTTGTTCCTGTGTCTTCTCACCTTCCTCTTTGGCCTGTATCAGGTAGTACGGTAAGTAGACATACAACTGGGCGTTTTACTTCAAATGTTAAATGGTTAGAGCTTTTAACTTTTTGGAATGAATTAATTCATGCAAGTGCAATCATCCGTATATGCTAAAGAGAATATAACTTAAAAGTACTTAATTTGTTTCTTCCATATGCTAACGCTGTAGTTCTGGCTGAATGCACGGGTGACGTTGCCAACAAACGAAAGGCACGTCAGAGTTCATTGTTAGGACAGCACGACGAGAATAGAATGCGTGTGCTGCAAGAATTCTGCTTGCAGTTGGGTGGTGGCGTCTCATGCCAAACAAAACGGACGTTTTCCTATTGATGCAATAAAAAAATTTCGTTTGCTCAATCAGATATACTCTAAGAAAACTTTTGTATTTACCCACGAGTAGTGAAGGATTTTCTATTCCGAAGAATAAGTGTGAAATATTATAGCATGTAGCAGTGATCATTTCGTGAAACAATGTTTTAACGATGGTGTGCATAGTTTGGATTGATGTTTAATTAAAAAAGCTTTTTAGGTGAACCTTTTACCATACATTTTTTTTTTATGTTGCAGGCTTCCTTTAAGAGATCCGTTGAGTTTTATCTGGACAGCCCAATGTGTGCCAAAGACCACAGTTGCCTTCCTCAAAACCCATAAGACTGCAGGTTCCACAGTGCAAAACATCTTCATGCGCTATGCTGACAATCACCATCTGATGCTCGTACTGCCAAGGAATCGGAACTACATTGGGCATCCCGAGTTCTTCCAACGCCATCTTGTGCCACGATTAAAAAAGAATTACTCTTATGATCTTTTATGCCATCATACTCGTTTTAATTATGGTGAAATTAGGCGAATTCTTTCTGATGACCCGATTTTTGTTACTATTGTTCGGGATCCAGTGCATCTCTTTGAATCACTCTTTTCCTATTACCAACTTGGTGCTAGTTATGATAACATGACCTTAGAAGAAATTGCACAAGCCGACATGTCAATGAAAACGTTGTTGAAGCGTCGCTTTAACCGGCGTGTGGGTCGTAACCAAATGTCATTTGACTTGGGGCTACCAGAAGAATGGTTTGATGACGGAGACCGTGTCTTAAAGTTTGTGCGAAAGCTTGATTCTGAATTTCATTTGGTGATGGTCGCTGAACATATGGATGAGTCGCTGGTTTTATTGCGTGATTTACTTTGTTGGGATGTTGAAGATATGGTTAGTTTTCGGCATAATGTTCGTCTAGCCAAGCTCCGCAATGATGGTCTTTCGAACGATGTTGTGCGTGGTCTTAAATTTTGGAATGCAGCCGACCAAGTTTTGTATGATCACTTTGTTAGTCGGTTTGAGGAGAAAATAGATTCGTTTGGTCGTGAGCGCATGAAGAAAGAGGTTGCTGAGCTTCGCGCGTTAACAGACCAGTGGCACCGGTTGTGTGTAGAAGATGAAGTCCTATCACAGTTGCTTGATAAGAAATACAAGGCTTATAGCAGCAAAGTTCTAGGATTTAAACTTAAATCTAACAGTTCAGACCCCACCTGTGAGAATCTAGCTAAAGCAGAATTGCCTTACACCGCAGAACTGCGCGCAAGACAAAAACCTTTTTATCAACCTTATGGCTAAGGATCACAGTGATGTACTCAGTCGTGAAATGCTTATGACTAAAGAGTGTGTGCGTGGGTCGATTTGAAAGTTGATTTAGACTAGTTGCCGTTACACACGAAGAAAGAAATTTCAGAGCTTTAAAAGCCATTTTTCGCCTGAAGTGTATGAAAGAAGTTGTTTTACAGTTGCTTGAAACATGGTTTTATTTACCACAGACCAAATAACATAGATGTCTCTGTGAGAATCCAGCTTTAATTGCCATCCACTACAGAAATAAACCAAAGATTAAAAGGCCAAATTGGGTCAATCGAGGTTAATGTTGTCAGAAATAATGAGAATACAATATGAAGTGAATATGCATATTATGACTATCAGCCATATTTATATTGGGTTCTTTTCAAGTGTTAGCACATTAACCCAGAAATCTTAGTGTATGTACAGATTTAATTTTAATTTTAATATGTTTCTACAATTGGATTTCGCTTAGGAAGTTCCTGACAAGCATGTTTGTCCAAATGATACATTATAGCTACCTCTCATTTCACTATCATGATATTTGCTGTTCAACACGTAATGAATTTACCCTTTGATGATGAGCAAATTTTTAAAAAAACCTTAGATTTTAAATTTATTGAACTATCAAGCCAAGCAAGGGTTATATTGCCCTGAACTAAAAAGTCCATGTGTCCATAACGCTGAAGCTTGATTCTTTCTGTTTGTGTAAACTCTTTGATCCTTTCTTCTAACTCTTTTTTGAAGTTATGCCATTTGGTCCAGAAGGGTTAGTCGCGAAGTTCGATTACTTCCACTGAACTTACTTTTTTTTATTTGGCTTAAAAAAAAAAACTATCAGGGTTCGTACAGGATCTTAGATTCCTTGAATAGCCTTGCATTTGAAAATGAAAATTCAAGGTCTTGAAAGTCCTTGATTGTTTTTTTTTTTTAGTTTCTCTTGTGGCTGTTTCCCCATCACTGCACTGTGGATTTTGATATATTTGGCTAGATCGTTTCGTAATACCGATAAGAATTTCATTCTTTCATAAGTCATCTAGACCATAAACGTATAAAAAGTTAGTTTTACAAGTGGAATGATTTTGAGTTTCATTGTTCGTCTGATCAAGAATGTACGTAGACATGGGCCCAAAAGGGTCTGAGTTTTCCCCACGACCAACCGAAATGATTTAATTCATTGAATTTGCTATCAGTTTGTTATTAAATAAATATTTTATTTTGCTCCCATTCATCATGTCTTCGAGAAAATAAGCAGATATTCACCCGGTCATAAATATGCCTCTCTTGTCAGGGGGGTGGGGGGGCGCAGAATATTATTTCGGAGGGCGCACATGAGCAGTGATGAAAGCTACTTTCCAGGGGCGAACTACAAAATTTGTGTGTGGGGGGAGAGGGGGTCCACCAGAAAATTAAACGCCTCTCATTCGCATTTTAAGGTGTTTTCTGCATTAATACTGTAGCAAGTACTAGAATTCTTCGTAAAAAACGCCTTTATTTTAACGGCTACAAGCAAAATGGCGTAACAGGCAGGATTGGTTGCTCTTTGATCCCAGTCCCTCTGAGAAGGCCTAGGTGGTGACCGTTAAAATAAAAGAAAGGCGTTTTTCAACGAAACCATGTGTTTTCCATTTCAGGGAGGAACCTACATGAACAAAATCGTGTCTGCATGGGCATTCATTTCTTTGAAAGTACTCCCAAAACTCTTAACTGATACCAGCATTCACACTGCTGTGGTCGTGGTGGCGTGCAGTGGCAGTGCACGTCAAGTTGCTCGATCTCTGGCTACTGGCTAAGGCTACTGGAAAGGGTACCCTGGCAAAGTGCCCGCCAGACCTGCCGGCCAGGGCAGTGTGGCAG
>JAQIUX010000275.1:0-10209 GCA_034696965.1 Lithobius crassipes | reverse complement strand
TGTTTGCACACTTTACAGAAGCGCTTCTGACAATGGTGTGCCAGCGGTGGTTTCTTGTCAATTGGAACGGTTAAGCCGCATTTAACACATTTACAAAGCGATTGACACACGGTTTGTTTGAAAGGTTTTTGAACGAGACAATGTTGCCTAAAACAATCGACGCTAAGAAATAATCTGTTGCAAGCGTTGCACGCTATCCATTTCTTAAGAAAACACTTCTTAAGATTGTTGTAACAATGCCTGCATTTCACTTTCTGACAATAGTGTTTGTTCTTATTATCGTATGCTTTCATACATTCGAAACAAAAATAACTTTTCTCAAACAATGCGTTGGGTTTCGTGATTCCAACAAAGTGTCCTTCCGCTAATAAAAGACATATTTTGTTTTTGTTAGGCTCACCGGAATAAGTGACTTGGAAAGAAGCGTTTAATCGTTCAAACACGATCAGTTGGTAATCGGGAAGAATTGTTTGGAACTGTTTAACTTCCTCGATACCGCAAGCCTGCCCCATTGTTACATTGGCTTGTTTATACAATGCACACGTTAACGCCAGTTGTTTCTTTCCTCCTCGCCTAACTTGATCGTATAATTCTTTGCTTTCATGTCGCGTTTTGAGCGTAACAATACATCTACCAAGGCATAATTGGTCGTTTCGGTTTTTTACAAGTATAGAACAATTTTTGTTGGACATATACTTCCAGAAGTTTGATACGGAAACCGATTTAGACTTCCACCCACTACCCACCTCAGTGTGGACGTGAGTTAGGGTAACCATGAATTTAGATAAGACGTCTACTTCTTTGCCCGACTGGTTCAGCTTTAAAAACAGCGCGAGAATTTGTTCGATTCCAAACCTGTCGCTACGTATGAACGGAACGTAAAGATCGGATTCGAAGCTACTAACTTGAATACGAATACCTATTATGTCATGGTCTCGCACGTTTTGTAACAACCTAGCGAAAATTCGATTGAAAACAAGTTCAACGAAACTCAACGGATTCAAGTTGTGGGTTTTAAGAAAATCTGGATCAATCTCGTCAATTTTAACTTGGCTCACTTCAGCATTCGTTTTATACCTTTTAATGTACTTCTCCGATTTAGGTGTAATCGTAAACTGTCTGTCGAGAGCTTGCGATAAACCGGAGGAAGAGGAAGAGGGAAGAGGGGGGGGAGGGGAGCGTTCACTACTAGGCTTACCCCCTCCGCCTCCCACCTGATTTCACGCTGAAAACGTTGAGCAGCGATAAAGGTCGGGGAGCATGATGCAATTATGATTCTTTTGGCTGGGATCGTTGACGCGGCACCCCGAACACTCGAGCCGTTGATCAATTACATTTGTGCAAACACGATGTTGGATTTGAGCCTTGCAATCGGCACACTCTGACTTATTTTCGTTTTCACCGTTGTCGGAATCAAGATCAAGTTCAACGAACGATGGGAGAAGGGAATCGCTTGTTTGCGGGTTGACCAAAGAATTAGCCCGTTTTGGGAGGGGGGAGGGGGTGATATCAGACGTACTGGTACGCTTGAGTGCTTGCTTTTTAGCCTTAGCAGGTGACCCCGGTATAAGCTCGAGCTGCTTCAGAGGGGTGGGTGGTACTTTAAGTTTACGCGCCTGAGACGGTTTACGCGGCTTCTTTGGAACTGATTCACGAGTTGCCACGCTAACTGGAGGGGGGGTGGGTGCAATAGTGGCTTGAGGGATAGGATCTGGTTGACTCAAGAAATTTAAATCAAGATTTTGGAAACTTAATGTATCGATTTGAGTTCGCCAAAACGTAACCGCGTGTGATACTAACGGAATAATAGACTGAATCTTGAGTAAGTCAAACTCTGACAATACAACACTTTGCCCAGAGATTGGTGATTCGAATTGAATTGAATTAGGCTGAATTAGATTCACCTTAACAGTTTGAGAAGCGAATAGAAGCCCTTGTCCAGGATTACGGTTGTATAGGCTACTTATCAGAGTTAACCAATCTGGTAGACTGATTTCAACGATGCTTTTCGAATTTAAATTACTAATTCCAATTACGATTTGATTCAGTTTTGGATATATCTTCAAAATATTACCCCCAAATAAAAGGAAAGAATCCATGTTAAATTCTGTTCTGTAAGAAAGAAAACGGTTTTACTGTTAGCCTACTCTACCATTCTACAGAATCTATCAGTTGCTCGGTCGATTGTTTTTGCCTGAGTTGATCAATTACATCTTGAAACTTAATATTTAGATAATTTGTCATAGTCGTAAGGTTTCTAAACTGCTTAAATCCAAGTAGAATCTGTCTGTTCTCACCGACAAGCTCGAATTTTGAAAACCATAAGTTCTCAGGTCTTGTCACGTGTAAGTGGAAATTTGGAGAAAGCTGGAACGTACGTTTGAAGGAAACTACGCTTTGTTTCTCACCAAGGATTGAAGCAAAATCATTTTTATAACTCAAAAACTTAATCCACTCGTCCTTGTGAAACGTTATGCCGCGTTTTGTTGGGAAAATCCCGACCGCGGGGGATACATATTCTCGGACTTGGACAAGGGCTTGACCCTTATAACAGCTCACGTAGGCAAAAACGTCGTGGCTAATTAACACAGGATTTTCAATGCAAGAAGAGGAAGTGGTCTCAGGTAAATTAGCGGTTGGATTCATGATTTCGCTATAAAAAGAAACGTTAAACTATCGTTACTAGTCAACAATAGCGCATTCGACTCTTAACAAAATAAGAAGTACGCTCTAATCTTATCAACTAAGAACAAAAGTAATCGGAAATTTGTGCTTACCTTCAACTGTCGTTTGAGGCCGAAGTTTGATGAGCAGAGTAGGTTGGAATCTCAGTGGTGAGAAACGAACGACTGGTGATTTTTGCACTGGGGGGTTTCAGTTTTTATCCGAAAATATCAGCGGCATAATTTTCGGCAAATTATCTCGCGTTCCTCCTACAAACGCCCCTGTCCTATTTTCAGAACGCATGATAGGAGTGAAAGTAGGATGCTCAAAACGAAGGTGAAAGCACGCCCCTACGAATGAGCGATATTGTCCTACTTTCGCTAATGAGTAGGGGTTGCTTTGAGCCATTCATCAATTGAGGTTATGTCCTCCCATGAGGGGGGTGTGTGATAAGATTCACTTGTCGCACGTTGTCTCAACTGAGTTGTCCCACCCCACGCGATTTTAAGCGGTTTGGGGGAGGAGCTGGCCTGATTTGAGTCCCAGCGGATGAGTAACGAATTTGTATCTCTCATTTCGGCACAGGTTTTCGCCCATCACCTATAGGTGGGTTACCAAAACTTTGGATATTTCGTATTTTTTTTGGGCCTTTAAACCTAACTTGCTTGTCTTTCAATCAATCGTGTTGTTTGGGAATACGTTATTGTAATGAATGTTTCTATTTCACGTTGTGTTTTAAGTTTCTTTTTAAATCATCGTTTATTTTTTCACGAGTATAGTAAGGCTAGCCAGTTTTTATTACTGTTTTTCCGGGTGGTGTTGTTGGTAAGTTGATTTTTACGGTTTATTGCAAAGTACTTGTATGAGTAGAGGGGGGTATTTTATAACTTTGACCTCGGTGAGATGGATGTACCGCTATCTATTTTTTTGGGGAAAAGAGAGAGAGACAGGTAGCTTCCATTGGTTAGGGAAAAAAAGGGGGGAGGTGAGGGTAAAACATCAAGTATATAAACGTTGAGACAAAACTGGTCGAAAACAGTATCTCTATACTGCACTGTAAAGAAAATGGTTCAGCGCCCACGAGTGAGTATTTGAGGTCTTAGGTTTTTCCAGTCAATCCATATTTCATTAATTTTAACGTTTTAAAACGTACAATTTGTAATCTATTTCTATAGTCACCACCGAATGAAGAGGTGCCCCCTTCCCCTCCCTATCCTCCACCCCCTCCACCATCTCCAGAGATTGAGATTCCGGTTTACAGAGTAAGATTGAACGAAATACTTATTTGAATTTTGTTTATCGCGAGATTTTAAGGTTAAATCATTTTTTCTTTCTCTTTTGGGTACGGTAGCTCCGCGCTTGGCGGAACTATGTCATAGCCTATGCGCTGGTACAACGAACGAGGGACCAGCTCGGTGAGACTGATGAGGGGTTTCCGACCATTGCGCCAGCATGTGTTGAATCTAATGTGAGGGGTATGATCAATGTTTTAAACATGGACTTCCATCTCCACTAGATGAAAAAATAAAAGTTAAATGAACGGATGATTTTGTTTGTTGATCTATATATGTAACGAAAAGCTTTTTCTTTGAATCAGTTTGATTCAGAAAAAAAACCTGTATTCTTTTTCTTCAAGGCTTTTTTTTTTAGAAATCAGATTAAAAGAAAGTGAAAGAAGTGATCAAAAACTCTTCTTTTACACACGAGTTTTACAGTTTTCTCGGTTATATTCTTTTTGATCCGTGTAACACTCGTTTCCAAATTATGGCAACTCTGGGTAAAACGAAAAAGAGAATGTGTTCTTTTTTAATTTACCAAGTCGTATTTTTATCTGACCTCCTCGTGGTGTTGCCGGACAATTGACAAACAGATAAATGCGCACCTTTCTTTCAACTTCCTTCCAACTATCCCCTTCCTCACAGAGAATAGAAAAACAAGTCTTTGCTTAGCCTACCAACTTAAACTTAACCGATCGTGGGAATTAGAACTGATACTAAGCCAGAGCGGTAGAGATGTATTTTTGGGTTAGGGGGGTAGCCTGACAAAAACTTCATTTAAAAAAAAGCGGTTCTGTCTGGCTAGGTCTGAGAAGGGAGGGAAAATCAATTAGCGGTGTCGGCAGGATCAGACATGTCGAGAAGGGGAAGGAGAACTCTGCTGCTATCATAAACAGAAGCGTCCACTCTAAATTTACAACCTATAATGACAAGCCGACTGAACGCGGAAGCACTTTGTCGCAACGTTGTAAAACATAAGTGGACAACCACTTAAGCAAACCATAAAACCTAGGTCCTTCTGATCAACTTTTAAGCTGGAACGAAAAAAATCGCTCGTGTCATCTTGTCCTACTGAACGGAACTCAGACGGAGAAATGACACAATCCTAGGAGAAAAACAGGTCGATTTTGCATGCGGGGAGTGATTATTCAAGAAATATTATAACCGAGGGCAAAATCAGGTCGTTCAGCGCATACTAATTACCCCAGTCTTATAATTCTACTACTCAAGTTAGTGTGTCCACAACAGCAGGACTAATACGGTTATTATTTTTTTTATGATGTTTAGATACGCAAATCCAGGGCCAGGCAAGCGGCCAAACTGTGCACATGGGCGTAAAAAAGGCTTACTATGCAGTACCATCTCCGCTGAAGATGTGGCATACTTCCAGGGCTTGCTGTATGAATCGAAGACAAGACAAGAGCAAAATTCATTCATATGCATGTACATAAAAACTTCTAAAACAAAAACTAGCCGGAAAAAACAGGTACATGCCACTTATCACATAAAGAAAGTAAACAAAACAACTGTGCAGGTTTGTAAGCAGGGATTTATCGGTGTACTGCGCATTGGAAGGAGCAGACTTGAAAGCCTTACAAAGGAAAAAGCCCATAATGGAAAAGCACAGAGAGAGCGCAGGGGAGGTGATCGGAGAAGCCACCTTTATGCAAATAAACGTAAAGCTGTGAAAGAATGGATAGGCAAGTTAAAGGCTGTCGAGTCCTACTATGGACGAGGAAAATCAGTACGGCACTACCTACCTAGTGAGTTGCTTTCAATTAAAAACATGTGGCGACTGTACACAAAACAAGCAAGTGAAGCACTGGCTGTGAAATATCAGTACTTCAAAAATATTTTTTTAACAGAGTTTAACCTTGCCATAGGTACACCAAGAACAGATGTTTGCTCGACTTGCTTGCAACTTGCTGAACTATTTAAAATTGCAACCACACCGCAAAAGAGACAAGAATTGAGAACAAAAAAGCGTATCCATTCTTTGAGGGCCAAAGCATTTTATCAGATGATAAAATCTGCACGAATGACTGCATCAACTTTATGTTTTATATTCGACTGCATGCAGAACCAGGTCTTGCCTCGTATTCCAGACCAGAGTGCTTTCTACAGTAGACAACTTTACTATAATGTACTAGGAGTAGTGGAGGGCACTCTGGATGGAGAACTCCAGCCTACTAATGTGTTTTCGTATGCTTGGACTGAAGACCAAGCAGCTAAAGGCAGTAGCGAGATAGCTAGTGCAGTTTTCCATCGTTTGTGCAACAGTGAACTTGAAAACAAACAAAACATAGTGTTGGTGAGTGATGGCTGTGGGGGCCAAAATAAAAACAGCACCCTCGTTTCTATGGCCGCCTACTGGCTCGCACACAAAGCCCCGCCTTTGGTCGAACAAGTTATGCTTTTGTTTCCTGTCACTGGGCATTCATTCCTTGCTTCAGACCGTGGATTTGGTGTTCACGGAAACGCCATAAAGAAGCATGAAAAGATTGTTAATCCGGCACAATATAGCGATATTATCTCCACGGCCACAACATTGTTGAAGCTAGGTGATGGTTCGTGGCACATACAAGATTGGAAACTTCTTGCAGATACCACTTGCAAAAAACCCCTACCGTGCAAGGTCCAGTCATGCAAGCGCATAATCATTTCCAAGACCAAGGTACGAGGACAGCGTGATACTATAAAGATCAGAGGTGAACCTAATTATAGAGTTGACTGCGGGGTTGATTTGCCATTTACCAAGAGAGGGAAGTCCTGGTATACTACATCAGAGCCTGACATCAAACCTATTGGTGTTCGTATTTCAGATGCAAAAATTGCAGATGTTAAGAGTCTCTTGGTGAAGCATTTTGGTGAAGCGTGGGAAGACCTTAACGATTTGCAGTACTACAAGAGGGTATTTGAAAATCAGCGCACGTTCCTGAATGATGTGCAAGTTGACAATGATCATGAAGTGGATTGTGGATGTCTTCATGACGATTCGGCACAGTTCGTGTAATGAACAAGAGCTTTTGCTTTACGATTTCTTTTTATACTACTTATGTTTTTAAACTTTTTATTACTTTTAAAACATTTTTTTGCATATTAAAATGAATTGAAATAACTATTTTTAGAGTGCCCGTCAATAAAATGCAGTACTTTACTAAGCTATTTTTTTTACAAGAGTGCTGCAAAACGTGGTATGTTTCAGTTACGGATGTAGCAAAACCTGGTAAATTCGTAGAACTTTGCAAAATGTGGTATATTCAAACGGTACCCCATTTTTGTACCCCTTACTCTTCAGATAGAATTTCAATTTTGTGGCAATATTTATGCAGTCATAACAGTAAACGAAGTCAGCCCTTGTTTTCCCTATTGCTTGTGCTGTTTGTTCGGAAACCTGTTTTGCTGGTTTCTGAAAATTTTGTTATGATGAATTTACCGGGTTTTGCAACTACACTCCTCGTATAGTATCTTGTATTTTGATAAAACTTCTTGTGTGTTGTAATGAACTGTACTAAATAAACAAAATTTCTGTTGTTGCGCTTCGTATATTCTTATACATTGATTATGTTATAAGTTTGATGGATGAATATATTATATATATATTTGGCAGCAAAAAATAAGATTCAGTTGACGTCCACATAAGCAGGCAGTCAGATCATTGACGTAATGCAGGAAAAGTGTTTGTCCGCATATTGACACTTGTGGCACCCCATCGTGACTTTTAAGTTCTACACTCATAGCACCGTATCTTGTATTTTGATAAAACTTCTTGTGTGTTGTAACGAACTGTGCGTATATTTAAAGAATTGAGTTCTCTGGACGAACTAATATCACTTGCTGTCCTACTTTTCAGCTATTTGGTCATGGCAGCAGAGCAGGGTAATTATAGGGGCTTTCTGTTGTCAAAATTCTCAGGCAATGTTATGTCCATTGTGTAAATGAAGAAATATCGGAACAAGAAGTTTCCGATATTCTCGAAGTAATTGAAGAGAAACGAGTTGATGCAATGCGTAGGAAAAATCTTGATTTAAAGCAAGCTGAGAAAGATCGAGTTCTCTATTCGAAGTCGAGAAATTGCGTCAGGCTGAGCGAGAAAGTTAGAAAGCTATTGAGCAACAAGCCTTTGAAAGAGACAAAATTGCGTTAGAAAAGCAAAAATTGGAACTTGGACAAACGCAAAGTGTACGTAATAGTACGCTAGAATTACTTATTTACCTGGACACCGTTGTGGCGACTCTCACTTGAAGCTGGTTTCTCTTTAACTTTTTATTTCGGCCATGGAGTGGGCCTGTTAGGCTTGTGCCTTAACATGGTGACTATGTATAACATCCGTGTAGCTTAGTGACGATGTAATATTTAACAATGTAGTTAGGTTATTGTTGCCAAGGTACATTGTACAATGTTTTACCATCGCTATTGTAGCTCGCGCTGCCCGTGCAGTTTGCCTGGCGCGCATGGGTCAGGGAGGAAGGTGGCCCAGGTCAGTTCGAGTGAGTTTTGAGGTTGAAGCCTGCTGGTGCGGTCATCTTTATGCAATCTGGAAGGGAATCTCATCTTGGGGTCGACCCGCAATTCCAACTAGGTTAAGGCAGGCGAGCCAGCCCAACTACATCTGGGACACCTGAACCTCCGGCCCTGGGAAGAGTATGTAGAGTGCAGTCCGAATAAAAACGGCCAAGTACACCCATGCCTCCGTCCTTATTTCCAACACTCCGGGACCCAAACCTTCCAAAATCCAACTAAGTCCCAACTAGGAACTAATTTCCCCTCTATACAGGGCCGAAACTATTCACTTTAGAGAAAAACATGTCCTCTGAGGAAATGACGTTGACGCATAAGAAATTTAAGTATCGAAGAACCAAATCCCCATCTACTGTGGTTTGGCCCCCAGCTGCCGCCAACAACAAGAACAACAAGAAGATCTGAAAATTATTTGACGACATTTCAGCTACTCCAGATCTCCGGAACGGCTCGACCGATTGGAGAAATTTTTGGTACGGCGTCATGGATAGGTCAAAACTAGATTACATCCCAAATTTCAGATCAAACTATGAATTTATAACGGCGTTCTTAGGAATCAAAGTTTTCAATTGTCTACGGAAGTTCACGCCAAGTATAGCGTTTACTGATAAACAGAAGAAATCGCTAAAAATCATATTTAATAAATATAAACAGAAAGCCAACAGCGAAATAATACACGAAATAGAGAAAGTATCTATATGCCATTCCTCTGCATTTACGTTTCGTCGGAGTGACATCACCAGGAATCGAACCCGTGACGGTCCGATCCCACGATGAAGACGTGACGCTTGATGTCACTTGGACGAAACGTAAGTGCGAAGGAATGCCATACATATACTTTCGCTATTTGGTGTATTATTTCGCTGTTGACTTTCTGTTTCTATTTCTCAAACGACGTAAAGATTAGGCACGCAAAATAACAGACGGTCCAAACAAACAAATATTATAGTAAATGGCCACAAAAAAAAGGTTGACCCACTCAAATACCATTGGCGAATATCTGTAGCAAGGAGAGAAGAATGGCTTTCTTATCGCTTGGCTTCAACAGGGGTGATTTCGTAATCATGTGAGCAGGACGTCCGGAGTGCATGACGTCTTTGGGAAGCGGCGACTGGGAGGAGAGGGTGTGGGTTGGCTGTGCACCTCCAGTGGCCACGGCGATGGCCACTAATTTATGGCGCTGGTCGGCCGTCCCTTGATGAGGTTTTATCTTGTGAATTAGGGGGAGCAGCGTTACAGCTCCTGCTGGGATAACTTTTTTTTATTCTTCTTTTCTTTGTTGTGTTCCTCATCGTCTTGTCTCATAATATTAAAGTGTTCGTGTCCGGCATACCAAGCGACGCTGCTCGTCCCGTACCTTACTCGTCCGTGCTAAAATGGACTCGTCCGTGACGGACCCACTTAACCCCGCGTCAGCCGCTCTTTTTGAGTTGACCTCTGACCCCGGCCGGGCTGTGAGACAACCAAGCGACAGTGGCGCCGCTCGGCTTTGATGCGGCCGGCCCAAGGGTTTTCACGGGACGGAAATAAAGTTGAGTGGTCCAACGCTTACTTACTTTAGCCTGATTAGGAGTTTGCGGTAAATCCGTACTCCGTAGTATTCAGGATTAAACGATTAGATTTCTGTCTTGAAAAAATGAAAGGGGAAAAGTAAACGCGAAAAGTGTCCATTTTAGACTTCTAAACTATGCTTGCATACTTGTAGAGAAGTCTTATGTGCTGACTCTGTCCGTCTGTCCGTACGCAT